>JAMYXO010003446.1:12500-20155 GCA_033310375.1 Conus canariensis | reverse complement strand
TCTTCGGCGTCTATTCTGTGTTTTAGTGCTTCGTTATTTTCGATTCCTTGAAACGCAAGATCGGCCCTTTCATTATCGGTTAGCCATAGATCAGAATAGATTAGAAATATGTCTGCATTGTGTAAAGAAAATATTTCTTGCCCCTCAAGTTTTATAGAAATTTTCTTAACGATTGCCCGTCCCAGATTCTGGACTACTGTCCTGTTTTCGTCTGTTGCTGAATCAAGTTCTATTTTGAAAGTAAGCCGTGCAGATCCCGGCACAATCACTTCATCTGCTCCTAGGTCTGGAAATTTAACAGTAAGAATTTGATCTGAATCAATAGTAGATGGATTATTTGGAACAATAATATTCTGTTTATTTCCCTTCACGCCAAAGGGCTCTTTCAGTCTTCTATGCGGGTCAAGAATCGAGCCATATGCTTGTGACATTTTTTTATAAAACAAAATAAAAAGTTAATTATTTAAAAACATGGCAGGCATTGAAGATTATGATGTTTTTGATCCTGGAGACGACATGAGTGAAATGACACCTTTGACACATCCATTGCGCTCATTGCGGCGTGAATTAACAGAAAGTAAGGTCAAATCATTTTATCAAAGTTTAGGCCAAGAACCTCCTGATTTTATAGACCCTAATGATTTTGAAACAAAAGATGACCATTTGTTTGTGAGAAACGACGAAGGACAACTTGTTCAGCTTACAACTAAACCAGACTCATCAAAGTTTTTAAAAAAGAGTACAATTAGACAAAGGCTCAGTGTGAGCGAACAAAATCGCCTTGGCATTACTAAACCAAAATTAGATAGGGAAGCAGTTGCTAAACTTCAAAACACACTACAAAAACTCCCAACAGAAAACCAAATTCAAAACATACCCCTTAAAGATTTAAACCCAACAGCAGACGAAATAATACAAGCAGAAACCAGTTTTTCAGAAGAAACAGCATTAAAAACTATGCACGATCCGCCGCTACATATGAGAGAAATAACGGCCCTTGATCATGCTTTAAGAAGCATCAGGGGTGAGTTAACAAACAATTTAGCAAAACTGGGTGAACTAGATGAGCATATAAAAAGAGAAAAAGAAAAACTAGTTGAGGCTGATGACCACAACTTAGGACCTGGTGTTAAAGAAAGAATAACACAAAGACTAAAAGATCTTGAACAAGAGAGATCAGCAAGACTAGAAGTGTTGTCTACTAACCGAGAACAATTACGAACTCAAGTGAGCAGAATAAGAGAAACTATCCAAAGAATTTTATATGAAGACACAACGTTAGCAGAACGAATAAAAACACTGTTTAGAGAGCAAGGTGTCACATTAGCGAGCGTTATAACAGCCTTAGGATTTGCAATAAGTACACTGGTGTTGGCTATTACAGGCGGCGGTGGTGGGGGGGTAGTGCCTCCGCCACCATCTCCTCCACCTGATAAATCATGGGTAAAAAAACAACTTGATCATCTTGCAAGTTTATTAAAAAAATTAGCCAGTAAGGCAATAGATTCTTTGCCTGGTATAATAGGAGGGATCGTTAGCTGGCTTTTGTCTGCCGCAAGTAAAGTAGTTGGCTTTATGGCTGAGCACTTATGGGCATTAGTTGTCTTAATAGTTGGGTTACTTTATAGTAAGATAAAGACCAAGTAATCCTAGGGCAGTTAATCCAATAACAAGTGCTGTCTTTTCATATTCATGGGGGTCGCTTTTATTCACCATGGGGATTGGTTGGGGGTGGGGTTTTGAGGGGAGTATTGGATGGGGTTTTGGGGCCTTGGGGATTGGTGGGGATTCTTTTTTTATTGCTATTGCTGGCTTAGAATTTATGTCGTTTTTTCCGACCTTCTCTTCTTCACCAGCCACAAGGATTTCATTATTATAGTTTATTATTGTTCCTATCTGGAGTCTGAGGTCAGAAGGCAGCATGTATAAACCAGTGCCAACAGCAAAGTCTACTTTCGATCTTGCGTATTGCAAAACATTTTGGTACCTTTTAATACTTGAAGGCAAATCAATTGCAGAATTAATAGAATCCTCTAAATTTGCTAAATACTGTTTTTGGGCATCAAAGCCAGTAGAAGGATCAATTATGTTTGATCTCGTTTGTGCTTGCGAACCTAGCAAACACCAAACATAAGTACGAATAGAGTCGTTTATTCGTTCTATTCCCGCTTTTGTTAGACCCTTAGAAGTATCCAAAATAAATGTTGTCCATGCTGTTTTATGCTCTTGCTCTATGGACCCGAGGTGAACAGTTGTGCCTGAAGAGAAAGATGTGTAAGGAGGATTCCAATCATAGTTATACTTTCTATGCACGCCCCAATAATAAAGAGTGCCTAAACCATGATTAAGATCCAACTTTTGTCTAAAGTCTGTCTTTGGGTCAATATCAAATTCGTTACAGATCCTTTCAAAAGCCTTGTAATCTATTCTGTTGCTGAATGGATTAAACGTTTTGTCATTTGGTAATGGTGCTTGCAGTTCAGATAAAATACGTCTGAAGGTGTAATAAAAATGAAATCTATACACTGACCTCACCAAAGGATCAGGATAATTTAAATGATCAGCATACGACACTCCACACCCAGTTGATGCACAAAACACAGCAAAGTTTAACTGGTTCTGATAAAACTGCATCGGATGACTGAACCACACTTTCGGGATGTAGTCGTTTTTGATAGGAGGGTTAAGATAACGATCCAATGGAGTACTAACCTTTACTTGAAAGGCGTCAGTCTGAGTCACAGAAATGTCGAGGGTATCAGTTGTTATATCTTTAGGACTGTAGTGCGGTCCAACAGAATATTTTGCATTAGTATATTTGAATGCACTCATTTTTAAATTTGTTTTAAAAATGTTTGTAACAATAACAACTCAAGACAGTCCTTCGTTTTTAGAATATGCTATTGATAATAACTGCGGAACCCAAAGGGTCGCACTCCATGAAATTTTTTACAAAGTCGTATGGTTTAATATAACTGAATCCAAGGAGAATAATAAGATTAAAAAATTTGATAATAGAGGAAACTTAGTTAGCCAGTTAACCATACCTGATGGTTATTACGGGTTTTGCTCGCTAAAAGAAGCAATGAGTAACTTCGACATTACTCTCAAACTTAACAATGCAAATTTGAAAATAATGTTGACATTCAAACCTGAAGAAGAAGTAGACCATTACCTTTTTGATGTAGAGCTAGCTAAAATGTTAGGCTTTGCAACTGACAATCATGGTTTTAGAGTTACATCAGACAAAACTACTTATGAGGGAGAAAACCCGCTCGATCTTGCATTACATTCATTACTCTATGTTCATTTGGACGAGCTGAGCACTGATGAAAACTTATATGATGGAAGGCCCTCAACTGTTTTAAGAGCTCTTCCATCAGGGAAAGCTGCATATTGCGATTATGAAATTATACAATTCCCTAATTTACAGTTTAAAAGATTAGCTTGTGGGAGGGTCAGATCATTTAATATAAAGATCACAGATAAAACAGGGAAAGTCGTAAAATGTGATAACCTGCACATTGTTTTAGAAATAAAATAATACGTTGTTTTAAAAAATGTCACGTGGACCAGACGATTCGGGGGTCACATTAGCGCCTGAGAGGTGTGTAACTTTAGAATTAAAAGACCTTGCAGACGTTGAGGACTTTGAACAAAACGGTGAGATAGGCACTTTATATGGTTTTGAGTACACTAAAGATGGTTATTATAAGCGCAAAGAGGTTGACGACAACAAAAGGTTTCCTAAACTAGAACAACTACGCAATGTAGAAGCAAATAATGCGGGTCAGTATGAATATAAAATAGTTCGAAAAACTGACAACAAATGGCACTTAGAACCATATTTAGAATGGGACATAAAATTTGAATTCTTAAGCCCATTTACATTTTTTGACCGTCAAAAAAGTTTTAGAAAAGCATTGAACTCTGGCCCTTTACATGTAAGTCTTATGCCAGAGGACAACAGTCGGAAAGAGATCGAAATAAAGCCGTTTGGGGACAAACAGTACATCCTCCACAGAAGAGAATCGGTTTTAAAGAAAGCTTCTACAAAATTACAGTTCATTCCACGCACAAAATTAGGAGACACGTTCACAATGATATTTAAAATTTCTGTCTTAAAAGATGAGGCGAGAAATGGAGCTCTGGGCGTCAGTGACAATCTTATGAAAGGAATTCTTATTAGCTGGCAAAACTTAGACGTTGACAAACTTAAAGTTACTGTCGTTGTTCTTTACAATGGCGAGGATATTAAGGTCATAACAACAAGCAACAAAATTGATATTAGTTTAAATAGAAACGATCTTACAGAACTGAACTGGATTAATCTTACACATTTGGGCCTTATAGGGTTTTATTATACTGAACAAGTTTTGACAGAGAGTATGATAAAAACAATAACTGGATTAGATTAAATTCTGTTTTAAAACTATGGAACAGACGACTTTGGTGTCAATGCCGATGTTAAACTTTATGACAAAAACCCCTCATTGTTCATTGATTTGTGGACAGACTGGTTGTGGAAAAACAATATTTGTCCTCGACCTATTACAAACAGTTTATAGTTATAATTTTGATCATATTGTAATTTTCTGTCCGACACTTAAATGGAACAAAGCATATCACGATAGAAGGTTTATATGGACGGATGATGAAATCTATTTAGTTGACCCTAGCAATAAACTGAGTGAGTGTTTAGAACATTTTTTTAAACTGTTTGAGGGAACGCAGACATTATTTATTATAGATGATTGTTCGGCAGAAAAGGATATAGTCAAAAAAAGAAACACTTTATCAAAACTAGCTTTCAGTGGAAGACATGCTGGGATAAGTGTGTGGATTTTATGTCAAAAATATAACTCAGTTTTAAAAGACTTTAGAGAACAGTTAAAGACTGTAGTTTTATTTCACATGAAAGACAGAGACGCATTTGATGAATGTATGCGTGAAAATGATGTTATTGAAGACGATCAAGAAAAACGAAGGATTAAGCAAAAACTTAAGTCTCAAAAGTTTTCTAAATTAGTGTTAAAAACAGATAATCCTACACATTATGTATGTTTGTAAAGTGTTTACTATTAGAGAACTATAAAATAGGCACTCTGGGTAAGCCGGCGGAGCAACAGCGAAACCGGCTTCAGCCGGTTGGAGCTGGCGGAGGTGGGTGAGCCAGAGTGCCTATTTTATAGTTCTCTTATACTGGTTGAATAATATTTTTAGTTTTTCAGCAACTTTTTTTCCCTCTCCACACTTTCGTTTTGTTTTATTTACTACCTTTCGCTGGCTGCTTTGGGGGTGCTGTTGGATTCTTTTTTGAACCCTTGGTGGTGAGAACACCACAGAATTACGGACTGTGGTGTGTCTCTATTTGACGCCAAAAGAACAGACATTATTAGCCGTGTCTCCCTGATGAGTCCGATTTGGCGGATGAAAGACCTAGGAGCAGGCACACTTTTTTTCCCTCTCCACACTTTCGTTTTGTTTTATTTACTACCTTTCGCTGGCTGCTTTGGGGGTGCTGTTGGATTCTTTTTTGAACCCTTGGTGGTGAGAAAAACCACAGAATTACGGACTGTGGTGTGTCTCTATTTGACGCCAAAAGAACAGACATTATTAGCCGTGTCTCCCTGATGAGTCCGATTTGGCGGATGAAAGACCTAGGAGCAGGCAATACAAATAAATCTTGCCATAGGAGGGATTGCAATGGTTCCCTCATATAGCTAGTGAAGGGTTTTCGTATATGAAATACATATTCTCCCTTTTTCTTCGTTTTCAACCCTTAGTCATTACTATAATGACGAAGAATTATTAGCCTGCACTTGTTTTCCCCCACTACTACTTAATTGCTCAGAGAGAGATATATATATATCGGAGATGCAATGGACTGGCGAAAGCTTGAATCATTAAAAAAAAAAAAAAACTTCGTGGGCGGTGTTGACGACTTATTATTCATTATTATATGTTTGTATGTGTATATATATATATATATATGAAACTTTCGCACATGTAATAGGCATATCCGTGCATGACATACATAAATACTCTCAGCATATGTCAAATGTAGAGGGGAAGAGATGAGCAGCTGTGAAAGGTATAGTGCACCCACACAAAATAATCAACAGAGCGTAAATGTTGTTGCAAACTTTTCCCCTGTGTGTAAGTAAGAAGCTGAATGGTCAAAATGTGTGTGCGTGCGCGCGTGTTTGTGGGTGTGTTGTTGTTGTCTTCAATTTAACGTCTTTCCACATTAAGTGATATTAGACGAAGAGAAAGGGTGTGGAGAGGGGGAGCATGAGGAGGAGGTGGGTTATGTTACAATTATACACACAAAAAAAGCATCTTTACAATACAATAAAAAAAAGTTTGGGAAAACCAGCTTTAAATAACTATATTGAATCATAATACAAACTGTACTAAATGTCACTTAGGACTGCGGAGTAAACAGTTCGCAAAATCAAACAAACTAAAATTCTCAAGGATACTGTGTGTGATTATAATTATGGTAGAAGGAAACTGAATGATCTAAATGTGCGCGTGTGATTGAATAGAAGCTAAAGTTGAATGATCAAAGTATTGAGTTAGGTAAACTTCCATTTGTCTGTGCCTCAACACAATGTATTTCCTTTGAGCAAAGGAGAAATCAGCAGTGTTACGTCACCTGCCACTGAACACCAGACACTTTCCAAACTTCTTGTACTCCCAGTTCTTATAGAACAGGGAGTACTTTACAATGGGAATGAAGAAATGCTGTCTGTGTGTCTGTCCGTGGTCAAAATGTGTTCCACTCGCTCCAGACAAAACTTCTAGGCCGATCTTTCTGAAAAATTGTGGGTATGTTCATTATGGGTCACGGATGATACCCGCTGTTTTATTTTACCAGAATAACCGTTACTAAGGGCTATAACGGCCCAAAACGGTTTTTCTTCTTTATGGAATATCTCCGAAAGTACTTGGCCGATTTCTTATTTCAGTGACGAAATACATTATGACGCATGTTTGATTGTGATTTTTTTTTTTACACGCGTATTCAAGATAAGCTGGGAGTACGTTTATATGTTTTGCATCTTGTTTTACACTTTGGAATGGAAATGGATCCATCTATTTAACCCCCCCTCCTCCCGTTCCCCCCTAAAAGAACCTTCATTAAATAACACAGAGCTAAAACTCACAACCTAGCTAGTCGCCGTGGCGAAGTGGTTAGCGTCTTGGACTCCCGGCTAGGAGGTCGTGGGTTGGATTCCCATCAGAGCCATTTTTGTTGAGGGATTCTTCTGCCCCGACCGGCCCCTTCCCGGGTTGGAAATTGCTATGAGCGCCACTGGCTTGAACGTCTCCGAAAGCGTTGCTCAAATTTCCTGACCAACACTGCAGGTGTCTGTATCTCTCGGGCCTGCTGGATGCCGGGATGTATTCTGAATGTAAGAGTAGCGTATAGTCCTGTCATGCAGTCTCAGACTACATCGGAAATCCGTAGCATCATCTCCATCATCCTCACCCTCATTACTCAGCATAAAAAAGTCTCCAATTCTGTGGCTTTTCACGCCCTGCTCTCGTTTTGATCTCACTTTCCATTTCGTCTCTATGTCTATGCTCTTGATGTGGCTGTGGACAGGAATCCGGCAGGAAGGGCATGGGTGCGATTCTACAGGAAT
>JAMYXO010003446.1:0-10000 GCA_033310375.1 Conus canariensis | reverse complement strand
TAAATCTGTAAAATCCCGTGCTGTGATGTACAAACTTCTTTTGGCATTACCTGCAAACTGTGGCAAAGTTTGATGCTGAAATTGTCCCGTCACCAAATGGAGTACACGATATTCAACATCAGTGATCATGAAATAGCAAATACCTAACACTTCGTTTTGTGTAATTCCAGTCCCGTTTTCAGTCAAACAAACAAACAACAACAACAACTCAGTCAAAAAAAGAAGCAAACAAACAAACAAACAAACAACAACCCAGTACAGAACCATGCAAGCGAATAACACCGATGATCTCCGGACGAGGTGCACATTTAGGGACCAACGTCTTACAGGCCACACGCCACAATCAGGGTTTTGCACCAGATCACTAGATCATCCATTTCAGCGTTCTGAGGCCAAGCATAAATCTGAGCCAGCATTTCATGTTAAACTGAGAAGTGATCAAAAGAACAACCCACCCACCAATCATTTTCACCTGTTTGGGGAGATTTCCACCGGTTACATTATTCGCAGAACAAAGATGGGATGTGTGAAGACTCATCTGAATGAGCAGCAGCGCACTGCATCAGCAGATAAGACGTCGGAAGACCAAGGCCAGGATTTAAACCACAGTGCCAAGGACATCCACGCTGTTGGTTCGGATGAGGAATTTGCACAGGCCCTCGATGCCAGGCGCCTGAAACTCAACCTGCCACGAGCAAACGAAACTGAAGATTGGGAGAAACTGGATGCAAAAATCGTCCAAAGACTCGATGCACTGATAGGGAAAAGCACCTTGGAACACAAACTAGCCACATATGGGGACATTGTGTATGCCACATGTAGAGACGCCTATGGAGCAAAACTACCCAAAGAGAAAACACCTCCAAAGAAATCCAGACGCCAAGAAAAGATGGACAAGATCAGGGTCCAAAAGAAAAACCTCAAGATGCAAATGAAGACCGCATTGCCAGCTGAAAAACAAGGCTTGGAAAAACTGTGGAAAGACCTGAAAGAAAAACACAGCGCCCTCAGCAAAGCGGAATCTGCGAGGAAGAGGAAGAGCAAAAAGAAGAAGACACAAGAGCGCTTCTTCAGAGACCCCTTCCAGTTTGCCAGAACACTGTTTGAGCAGCCAAAATCTGGGACCCTAAGTGTGGACAAAGGAGTTCTTGAGCAGCATCTGAGGAAAACATACTCTGACCCACAGAGCAAAGCACCACTCGACATTCAAGGTCTGGTGTGGCCAACCAACCCTGAGGAACAGTTCAATGGCAAGCCTCCAACGTTGGCGGAAATCAAGAAGGTGGTCGACAAAGCCAGAGCCAAATCATCACCAGGGCCAAACGGAATACATTACCAGCTTTACAAGAAATGTCCCAAGGTGCTGGAGTGGCTCCACAGGCTGCTGCGATCGGCTTGGAGAAACCAGAAGATCAGCGGCCAGTGGATGACGGCAGATGGTGTGTACATCCCCAAAGAGCAAAACTCAAGTGACATCAGCCAGTTCAGGCCAATATCACTACTGAACGTCGAAGGGAAAATCTTCTTCTCTGTCATGGCAGCAAGGCTGACCAAGTATCTGATGGAAAACAAGTACTTGGATATGTCAGTCCAGAAAGGTGGCATCCCAGGCGTGGCTGGCTGTGTAGAACACGCCACAATGATCTGGGACGCAATCCAAAAAGCAAAAACAGAAAAGAGAGACCTGGACGTAGTGTGGCTTGATCTGGCAAATGCATATGGATCTGTGCCCCATGAGATGATACAGTTGGCTCTTGAGATGTACCATGTGCCAAAGAACATCCGCGACATGCTCAAGAAGTACTTCAATGGCTTCTCAATGCGGTTCTCTACCAAGGAGTACACAACAGACTGGATCAACTTGGAAGTGGGTATTGCAATGGGCTGTGCAATTTCCCCAATACTGTTCGTGCTGGCAATGGAACTCATCTTGAAAGCAGCAACAAACAACGCGAGACAAACAAACCTTGGCGATGGATACAAGATGCCTCCTCTCAAGGCCTTCATGGATGACACTACAGTGATTTCATCCAGAGAAGACGAGACACGTCACGTGCTGGAGAGGCTGGACGACATAGTTGCCTCATCCAGAATGAAGTTCAAGCCAAAGAAATCACGGAGTCTCTCACTGAGGAAAGGAAAAGTGGCCGGATCTGTGGTCTTCAGTGTTGCCAACCAGGCCATTCCAACAGTCACAGAAGAACCAGTCAAGAGCCTTGGAAGATGGTATGATGATACGCTGAAAGACACACAAAGAGCAAAAGAAACCAAGCAGATGGCGGAGGAAGGCTTGGAGACCATTGACCAGTGTGGGCTCCCTGGCAAATACAAGGTCTGGTGTCTGCAGTTCATGCTGATACCAAAGCTCCTATGGCCTCTGATGATATACGACATCTGCACCAGCATAGTGGAGGCAATGGAAGCCAAAATCAACAAGTTCACAAGGAAATGGCTTGGTGTCCCACCCTGTCTGACTGACATAGCACTGTACTGTCGCCAAGCAAAGCTGAAACTACCACTGAAATCCATCCTGGAGGAATACAAAGCAGGGAAGATCAGACTTCAAAGCATGCTGGAGGACTCAGGAGACAAGGTGGTAGAAGCAATCAAGCCCCAGCTGAAGACAGGCAGAAAATGGAAAGTTCAAGAGGCGATGGATTCTGCAAAAGAAAGTCTCAAGATCAGAGAAATAACAGGACACACACAGACCAACAGACAAGGACTGGGGGTGACCAAAACTGAATGGTGGTCAAAGGCCAAAGGAAAAGCCAAAAGCGACATGATGATTCAGGAGATGAGAAAAGAAGAAGACCAAAAAAGACTCCAAAAAGCAGTCCAGCAGAGCCAGCAAGGGCAATGGACAACGTGGAGAATGCACTCCAAAGAAGTCCCACTTGGAATGACATTTGGCACATGGCCCCTCTCAGGATCAGCTTCATTCTCAGATCTGCTTATGACCTTCTGCCCTCAAATGCAAACCTGGTGAAGTGGGGGAAAACAGACGATCCTGCATGCCCCCTCTGCCATGAAAAACAAACAGTGGAGCATGTCCTAAGCTCATGTAAAGTAGCCCTGGCTCAAGGAAGGTACACATGGAGGCACAACCAAGTGCTCAAAGAGATTGTACAAGTAGTCTGGGCTAGTACCAACACCACAAAAGGGAAAATCAGGACTCCAAAAGCACCCGCAACATTCTTCACGGCAGGAGGCAGCAAATCATGGCCAAGAACAACAGTGCCACTCGAAACATGCAGGCAGAGTCTGCTGGACGGGGCAGATGACTGGGAGTGCACTGCAGACCTCCCAGAATGGAAGAGTCACCCAGAGATCATCAGCAAGAGTGGCATGAGACCAGACATAGTAGTCCACTCTAAGTCAACCAAGCAGCTGATCATGATCGAGCTCACGGTGCCATATGAGAACAGAATGGAGGCAGCTCAAATCTACAAGACTGAAAAGTATGCTGATCTGGCAAACAGCCTGAGGAGAGAAGGCTATAAGGTCAAAGTCCTCACTGCAGAAATTGGAGCTAGGGGGTTTGTAGGAACGTCTGCATACAGCCTCATGAAACAGCTCTCAGTTGCAGGGAAGGAAAAAACCAGAGCCCTGAAAGCAATGGCAGAAGCGGCAGAGGGGTGTTCAAGCTGGATCTGGTCAAGGAGGAACAAAAGTGAACTTCATAAGGCTTAACTTTCCTACAAATATCAGGTGTCCCTGTGGCTCAGTGGTTAAAGCGCGAGTCATTAAGTGGAAAATGAGCATGTCCAGAGGGTCATGGGTTCGAATCCCAGCCATGGCTCGTCCCAAGATGGGGGGGAAAAAAAAGGCAGCAGAGGGACATCCGGAGTCATGAACCGGGTGTGGCCCAACCCCCCTAGAGTGTCAGGAGATAAGGGCCGAAACACTTGCTTGAAGGGGGCTTCTCTTCCGAGGACTCTCTGCTGCCACGCTCTCCACGAGTTTCTTTCTACAGTCTTCAAATATATGACCTTCCCCTTGGCTCACGTCACACGTCAGGCCTTTGTAACTCACCCGTGAACCTTAACTCACTCGTGACCCTTAACCCACCCGTGACCCTTAACTCATCCGTGACCCTTAACTCTACCGTGACCCTTAACCCACCTGTGACCCTATCTTTGCGCCAGCCAGAAAGCCCCGAAGAGTCCCATTCTCTTCATTTTGATCTGTCTGCTTGGAACCACCTGGCTAATACCTTAATGGCCACATGAAAGAAAATGAGGAGAATCAACTTCCAGACGCGATACAAATTCTCAAAACCATCTAATCGCTCCAGTCTTTAAATACGTGATTCCTTAAGCAAGGCCTTGGCGCATGAATTTTTGGTGTGCAACCGTACGTTACACCACCTGCGGAAGAGGTGTACATTTCGGGACCAACTTCTTACACGGCAACCGGAAGGTAAGGAAAGACTCATGCAATCCAACCTATCAGGATTAGCTGGCAACTTGCTGGGTTACTAAAGCCTGTGGTAAAAGTGCACGCAAGAGACTGCAGGATTCAGAAACGACGAGCTGCAGGTACTGTAAACGTTCCACGTTACTGTCTAACTTTTTCGGCAGTTTCAGCGCGGGTGGTCGGGGTCTCTTTCACTGCAAACAGCTCCCCCCGCATTCTAGAAAGCCTGTGCTTAAAACTTCCTGTTTTGTGTCATGCTCTCTGACAGCCTTCTTTTTCATTTTCTTTCTTTCTTTTTTTTTCTCTTTTCTTTTCTCTTCTCTTCTTCTTCTTGTTCTTCTTCTTCTTGTTCTTCTTCTTTTTATTTTCTTCTTCTTCTTCTTCTTCTTCTTCTCTCTCTCTCTCTCTCTCTCTCTCTCTCTCTCTCTCTCTCTCTCTGTGTCTCTGTGTCTCTGTCTGTCTGCTAATACTATGTGTCGTCTATTGTTTATTATGGACCGTTCTCCTCTCTTGTTCTAGAAACTTCTTTAAACTAATTCCTGGTCTCAATGTCTGCCAAATGTTTCTTTCCCCCCCCCCCCCCCTCCCTCTCTCTTCCCCCTTTTTTCTTTTTTTTTTTTTTTTTTTAAAACAAAATTTGGCGACTACTAGGCAGCGAACTTTATTCACACTGTCCAGGGTGGACACTACCTGTCCGTTGTCCGGCATCTGCTTGCCTATAGGCCTACACACACACACACACACACACACACACACACACACACACACACACACACACACACATATATATAATTATAAACAAAACTTGCTCTTATGTCTTAGATTGAGATAAGCATTCATATCTGCAGTGGTAGAGAACTCTGCCTAACTAACAGTATGTGCTTGAGTGGGTGAATGGGGAATAATAAATGTTTCATAAAATGAGCCTTCAGCCTTATTTTCTTAATCTAAGACATAAGAGCAAGTTTTTGTTTATAATTGAATATTTCTTGCAGTCATTGCAACACGAAACTGCTGTGTAAATTGCTAGAATGTTGCTCGGTTACTTATCCTTGGAATTTATTAGTTTCTTGTAATTCAGTCCCTTGCGGATTCATTCCAAGAACTGGCCCTCAGCACTTGTGTTTTAAGAGGTTATCTTTTTATATTTTCTACTTTTCATAACAAAAGGTAGTTTGTTTTGCTGTTTCATTATTTTCTTGCTTCTTAGGTGGCACCTTTGGTTGTTTTTTTGAAAAGTCAACAAACATACTATGGTATAGCACACCAGCCTTTTTCTGGGTTAGCATTCTGCTTAACACCAAAAAAGGCAGAGGAGCCAAGGTAACACTTTCCGAGATCACCGAGGAGAAACAATCAGGTTTTGAAATACTGATATCTGACCAGGCGTTATGCTCCTATATCTGAGCAGGCGTTATGACCAGGCGTTATGATCCTACCCCTTGGAGACTATAACCTTGTGGAAAACTCATTTTACGAAGCATTTATTATTTTCCTTTCACCCACTCAAAAACATGTTGTTAGTTAGGCAGAATTCTCTACCACTGCAGATCTGAATGCCTAACTCCCTTTATTTTCTGAATCTAAGACATAAGAGCAAGTTTTGTTTATAATTCAGCTACAGATTGACCACGATTTAGATGCGGTACTCCGGAATTAAGTATAGTAAATAATTTAGTATTCTTTTTGCTGTCATTGTAGAGTATCTTGGTGATGGTGCTCATTCGATATTTTATTTTTTTTAATTCGTAAGGTCATCTCTCTGAATTGCTTTGGTTTCTGTTTGTTTTTGTTGTTGTTATGTCCTTTCCGTCGCTTATCTTTTGTCTTGCCTCGTTGCCACAATCATAATCCACGTAGTATGAAAATAGTTTTGATAACAGGACATGAAAATAATGTGCAAACATTGATTATTGGATGTCTCCTGGAGTGTACAGTGTATACATGTTTATGAATTGTTCATATCTTTCATTTTTTGACGTGGATGGAGAGGGTGTGATATTTGGTTCAGTGTTGCTTATCCATCTTCCACTGTGTTGGGGGGGGGGGGGGTTATCTTTTGGACCTACTGGGGGGGGGGGGGGTGGAGAGAGTTATCTCTTGGACCTACTGTTGACTTGGTGGTGGGGGGTGGGGGTGGAGAGAGTTATGCACGTACTGTTGTTCTGCCTTTCCCTGTCCTTTTGTGCCTCTCGGGATGCGTGAGGGGATAGTACCGCCCACCTCGTCTGAGCTGTTCAGGTGTGTGGTGCAATATGTTTAGTATTTTGTTGAAAAAAATCCTAGAACTGCTTGATATCTTATAGGGTATTCTAATCAATATCATTTGGGGAAATGGTAAAAGCGCCTTGCGAGTTCATCATGTCTTCCGTGAATACTGTTTTTTTCTGTTTTTATTCCGCTGGCAAGGTTTTTTTCCCCCTGAGGCTCTATACGAATTAGATAAATATCACTTGTGCCTTGCACCGTGTTGACAATCTGAGCTTTTCTCTTTCCCTCCTTCCTCTCTCTGGTACCTCTGTCCTCTGTCTCTCCCTCTTTCCTTCGTCTTCACCCTTTCTTTTTTTTCTTTTCTGTCTAATATAATTACTTGTATATAATAATTGCCCGCAGGCAGTCGTGCGCATGGGTATGCAGACATACACACAATTTGGGTGCTGAATTCCAGCTTGCCTGCTACTATTTCAGGCGTACTTGTCGATCACAGACACATAAGCCTCAATGATAATTGTCTACCCTATGAGCACTCTTTTTCCCCAGAAGGTACGAAAAGCGTTTATGTATTTGGTTCCTTTCTTGCACAGTATGGTGTCTTGGAGTTTGTTCAGAAATGCTACACACTTGTTGTCTGACCGTTTTTCACCTTGAGCAGATGCAATTGTAGCGGCATTTTCGTGACAAAACGCTACGGATTATTGTGCGTACTTCCTTTTTTCATGTTTTCTTTGCGCGCGTGTGTGTGTTTGTGTGTCCGTGAGTGTGAGCGCGCAAGGGCACGCGCGATCTTACAAAAGTGTGTTTGAGAAATACGTGGATATGGGAATAGGATGTTTGCTCAAACCACAAGTAAGGTTTGGTAGTTAAGCCTTTACATACAGGTTATGGATCTTACATGCATCTTACAGATGCATTTCTGTGACAAATGGTAAATGTTCCGATCTCGCTGCATCTGCATTGGGGTGGGGTGGGGGGGGGGGGGGGGGGGGGGGACTTTTTGTGCTTATTTTGGGTTTTTTTTTGTTCTTTGTTTTTTGCTTGATTATACTCTTCCTGATCTGGTTGTAATAATGTGAAAAAAAGAAATTATAAGTTCGTTTGAAATGTCTTTGCACCTATGTATATGATAATCTTATAAATGATCCTCGCAGACGCATAATTGAGCGTGTATAAGTGTGCGTGTGTCTGCATTTTGAAATCGACTGTACCTGAAACGCAGGACTAGGGTTGGAGATGTGGAGCGCTGGTATTCAGCCAAGCGACATATTCTCACTTGTAAACAAAATTGTTGTAGTTGTTTTTGTGTTACTGTTAATAGTGTTGTCAGTGTATGTGTGTGTGTGTGTGTGTGTGTGTGTGTGTGTGTGTGTTTGTGTTTGTGTGTGTGTGTGTGTGTGTGTGTGTGTGTGTGTGTGTGTGTGTGTGTGTGTGTGTTGCTGTTGTTGATATTGTTGTAACTGCCTTTTTCTTTGTCATGCTTTCTAAAGTTTGTCCAGTTTCCGAGTTGCTTATTTTTTGCGTATTCAAATGCCAATGAAAACGTCAGTTATACCGCAAGTAGATCCGATGGTACTTGTTACTTCACTGACTGGGTCAGCATGGGGCACAGTATCTGTGAAAATTTGTATTAAAAAAATTTTTTTTATGTATTTTTTTATATACGCAAATGTTTTCTATGTGCTGTCGACTGTGCACTTTGCTTAAAGTATACTGTAGACATATTGACATGAAAAGAACATTCTAGTTTACACATGGAGAAGGTTTGTGTTGCATCGTTGAATTGCCAAGGTCTGGGTAACATAAAGAAAAGGAGAGATGTTTTTCACTATATGAGACAAAAGAGATTTTCCATAATGCTTTCTTCAAGACACACATTTTGATCCTAAATTAGATGCCTATTATGCAGCTGAATGGGGCTATGCCTGTTTCTTTGCATCCAATAATACGCAATCTAGAGGAGTAGCAATATTGTTTAATTACAGTTTTGACTTCAAGGTGAAAACAGCCCACAAGGGCCAAGATGGTAATTCCATAATGGTTTTAATTTCAACTATGGATAAAGATCTACTGCTTGTCAATCTGTATGGTCCAAACAGAGACACTCCAGAATTTTATGGAAGATTGGAAGATTATATCAGCAAACTAGGTCATATGAATATAATTATAGGTAGTGACTGGAATTTAGTAATGGACCCAAATTTAGATTGTGATAATTATAAACATGTGAACAATGAAAATGCTAAAGAAAGAGTGGAAGAACTGATGTCAAATTTAGAGCTAACAGACACATGGAGAGACTTAAACGCAGAAAGCAGAAGATTTACTTGGCGAAGAACAAATCCACTCCAACAAAGTCGACTTGATTTTTTTGTTGTCTCGGAAACAATTGTACAATATGTTGAAGATGCTGACATTCAGACTGGCTACCGATCGGACCACTCAATGATTGTCTTGAAATTATCTTTTGGAGAAGAAGTTAAAAGAAACAGCTTTTGGAAATTTAACAATTCTCTTCTAAAGGACTTAATTCATCTAAAAGAAATAGATGAGGAAATAAGAAATACTATCGAAAATATGCAGTCTTACTGTATGAAAGAAAAGAAATTCATAATATTCCTAGAAATCAGATACAATTTACAATAGGAGACCAGCTCTTTCTAGATGTTTTGCTTATGAAAGTGAGATCGAAAACAATAGCATTTTCCATAGCAAAGAAACAGAAAGAAGCTAAACAGGAGAAACAACTAGAAGAAAGCATCAAAGGGTTAGAGAAAAAAAATTCCCAGAACCGAAGAAGATCAACGCAGTTTGGAAAAATATAAAGCAGATCTAGTGGAAATTAGAAGTAAAAAAATCGATGGAGTTTTATTGCGTTCGAGAGCAAGATGGATTGCTGAAGGTGAGAAAGTATCTAAGCTTTTCTGTAATTTAGAAAAAAGGCACTACTTAAGCAAATGCATGAGAAAAATGATAACACAAAGTGGGAGAGAAGTAAATAGTCAAAATGAATTAATGAATGAAGCGAAGTCTTTTTTTATGAAAATCTATATAGAAAGAGAAATGTTGAAAACTGCGAAATTACTGACATGGTAAAAGATTTTCCAACTTTATCATACGAAGAATCAAAGAACATAGAAGGAGAAATCACCTTAGAAGAAGCGTCATATTCTCTGAAAAACATGAAAAGCAATAAAAGCCCAGGCACTGACGGTTTTACATCGAATTTTTCAAATTGTTTTGGAAATCAATAGGAATTTTTGTTGTTCGCTCATTAAATGATGGATTTAGACAGGGAGAATTATCATCTCATCAGAGAGAAGGCATAATTATTTGTCTTCCAAAGGGTGATAAGCCTAAGGAATACATT
>JAMYXO010003445.1:15000-20164 GCA_033310375.1 Conus canariensis | reverse complement strand
TTATTTCTTGCCATTTCGCGAAACACTTTGCTAGTGATACTACTGCTTTTTAGTATTCAACAGTTTCCCGTTGCTGCGATTTCTTTTGTGATACCGGTGGAAGTATTTCAACAATATTTCGTTGCTGGGATTTCTTGCGCATCCGTGAAGCTAGTGTTAAAGCTGATTCAGTGTAGGCCCTGTGCAAAGCCAGGTGCGGTGTTTGATCTGTTCAGGTTGAGCGTCGACACTCGCCAAGGTGGTAGGACAGACGGGATAACCGAAAGAGGAAGGCCGGTCGGAGGGGGTGGGGAATGGAGAGACGAGAGGGGGATGGGGGGGGGGGGGGGGGGGGGAGTGGGGTGGGGGGGGTGTTTACGCAACACTACTCCGATACCATCAGAGCATCAACACATCAATACATGAAGCCCCTGGCGTATCTGAAGTCGTCTTGCAATGGCCTGGGTGCTTTACCCTGCAGGACCTTATATTTAATGGGGTGGGTATGGGTATTGATGGGAGAGGTGGGGGTGGGTTGCTGAGGCAGTTATGCTGAATCACATTGAATGAAGACATATTGGCCTTCAAAAACTTTTTTTTTTTTTAAATGAGCCATGCGAGTTTTGAGTCTCGGTTTCGATATTACCCGGCATTTCTTTCTTTTTTTTTTCTCTTTTTTTTTTTACATGAATGATTACGGCCCTTACATGGTTTACGTCTGATCCACTCAAAATATATCAATTCAGATAGAGACCGCTTATAACTCTACAGATATCCCGCTTTTGCCTCTGTTCCCACTCACGTAGGATTTTCTGATGCTCATCACGGCACTTTTTTTTTTTTTTTACTTCCTTTCCTGTGCTTCTCATTTGCATTCTTTCACACCAGGGCATTGTCCTTTTCACTCTCTTTCACACCAGGGCATTGTCCTTTTCACTCTCTTTCACACCAGGGCATTGTCCTTTTCACTCTCTTTCACACCAGGGCATTGTCCTTTTCACTCTCTTTCACCACCAGGGCATTGTCCTTTTCACTCTTTCACACCAGGCATTGTCCTTTTCACACTCTTTCACACCAGGGTGTTGTCCTTTCACTCTTTCACACCAGGGCATTGTCCTTTTCACTCTCTTTCACACCAGGGTATTGTCCTTTTCACTCTCTTTCACACCAGGGTATTGTCCTTTTCACTCTCTTTCACACCAGGGTATTGTCCTTTTCACTCTCTTTCACACCAGGGTATTGTCCTTTTCACTCTCTTTCACACCAGGGCATTGTCCTTTTCACTCTTTCACACCAGGGCATTGTCCTTTTCACTCTTTCACACCAGGGCATTGTCCTTTTCACTCTTTCACACCAGGGCATTGTCCTTTTCACTCTCTTTCACACCAGGGTATTGTACTTTCACTCTCTTTCACACCAGGGCATTGTCCTTTTCCGGCAAATTTTCTCTCTGCTCCCTACTTTTCAAGTTCACTCCCTGATGGTCTCCAGAGGTCTTTCACTTTATCGTATAAAACATGTTGTGGACATGCTGAGAGGATCGGACACACCACCGCCAGTTTCCATCTCCGCCCAGTGGCAGTTTCTCGCTTATCCATTGCAGTTGTTTTCTTTAAATATTTCATGGATTGGAACCTGAGACCCTTCAATTTCTCCTCCTCGTTGAATTCTTTAGCCCCTCCATGACCGCCCATACCCCCCTGTTTCCATATTCCCCATTCTCCTATGCCGTATTTGGTCTTTTCCCACTACATCTCCAACCTTTAAAGTCCAGTCTAACCCCCCCCCCCCCCCCCCCCCCCCCCCCGTCCTTTTAATAATAATAATAATGAATACTTATATAGCGCCTATTCTCGACTAGAGACCAAGCTCTAAGCGCTTTACAATCAACACTCGTTTACACAACGGGCTGCCTACCTGGGTAGTGCCGACTGAAGAGCTGCCAGCTGGCGCTTCATTCAGTCGTTTCCCGTGTCATCCAGTCAGTATCGTTCAATATCGATCACTCATTTTCCTTACTTCCTTCATTCTTTCCATTTCTCACGCAGGGTGCATGCCATGTGTAACGTGTCATCCATACCAACGGCCAAACTGGCCTACTCTTCCGAAAGTTGGTGATGGGATTTTACGTGTGTGCAAGATGTTATGCGTGCGTTCACACACGGAACCTCGGTTTATAGTCTCATTCGAAGGACTGTATGGGAAATGGAGTCAGAACCAATGTTAACTCCGAGGGAAAAATCCCCCTGTACCGAAACGCCCCGGCGGAGGTTCGAACCCGCAACCCCAGGATCACCAAGATTACGAGTCCGGCGCTCTACCAACTAAGCTATTCCGGCTCATTCTTCTTTGCCACAAACTGTTCCTTGTGTACATTGCTGACCTATTCTTCTGCATTGCTACGAATTTACGATACAGTCATTTCCATTGTTACCCCGTTACTTTTCTTTCGGCGGTTTTGAACAGTAGGATGGACATAACATTCAACTCCGCATAGTTCTCTCCCCTTCCTATCCCGCCTGTCATTTATCACTGTTATGTTCTTCTCCATCCGTCATTCATTCTCTGAAACTCCTTTCCTCCTCCAGAGCATCATTCACTAGTTTCACGTTGTCTTCTCCTCACATCCATTGATCTTCGTTCTCCTTTTTCTTCACTCGTCCATTATTCATCCCTCTCACATCCACAAGTTCCCGTTCCGTCTCTCAGTTATCATTCTCATGTTCTCTTCTTCTCATCTTGTTCTTCGTTTACCGTTGTCATGTTCTACCCCCGTCCTTTACTCAGCATTGTTATGTTCTCTCCGTCTCTTCGTGTGAACCATCCATTATTAACGCGTTCTCGTCTTCTCATTTCGTCTCATTCTGTCATTCTGTGCTGACTGTGCCCTCCATCACTTAGTCGCAATCCTGTTCTCGTTACGGTCACCATCCTCACGCTTTCCTTGGCTTTCCTTCTCCGTCTTTTGTTCATCGGTGTCACACCACCCTCCGTTCTATCATTCATCTTTCCTGTGTTCCTCTCTTCACCGCCAGACCCAACAGTCATCGTTCTCATAGTCTCCTCCCGTCCAGCATTCACCATTCTCACATCTTGGCCCCCCCCCCCCCCCTCCAGTCCCCCCCTGTTCAATGTGCATCGATCTCGGCTTTTCCCCAGTCCAGCATTCCTTATTTTCGCCTTTCCGCCAGTTCAAGATTTATTGTTCTCACCTTTTCCCACAGTCTAACACTGGTCATTCTCACGTTTTCTCCCCAGTCCAATACTCATCATTTTCAACACACACACACGCACACACACACACACACACACACACACACACACACACACACACACACACACACACACACACCTCTCTCTCTCTCTCTCTCTCTCTCTCTCTCATTTTCCCTACACACACACACGCGCGCTCGCGCGCGCGCGCACACCTCCCGTCCAAGATTGACCATTCGCATGTTTTACCTTGGGCCATCATTCATCCTTCTCACCTTTTCCTGCAGTCCAGTTTTCATCATTCTTACGTTCCCCGCAGTCCAGCATTATTCATTCTCACCCCCGCCCCGCCCCCCCCCTCCCCCTCTTCCCTGTTCCAACATTCATCACTCTCGTGTTTTTTCCCCATTTAAACATTCATCATTCTCACATTCCCCCAACTCTGACATGCATCGCTCGCACATTTTCCCCAGTTCAGCGTTCAACATTAATGTTTCAAGTTCCCTCCACTCCACCATTCATCATTCTCCCATTTTACCCCAGTCTAACATTCATCATTTTTACGTTATCCCCTGTCCTACACTCACTATTCTCACGTTCCCCCCGAGTGTGTGTGTGTGTGTGTGTGTGTGTGTGTGTGTGTGTGTGTGTGTGAGAGAGAGAGAGAGAGAGAGAGAGATCGTGTGTGTGTGTGGTATGTACGTCTTGGGTGAGTGTCTTGCATGCGCACGCGCATGGTTGAATATGTATGTGTGTGCGTGCACGCGCGCGTGATTGGATATGTATATGTGTGCGGACGCGTGCGTCTGTGTGTTTGTGTGTACGCGCGCATTTGTGTGTGTGTGTGTGTGTGTGTGTTATGTGCGTTGCATGCGTTTTATGTGCTGGCGTGCGTAGTTGTGTATGTATGTATTAGTGTGTATGCGCAGGCATAGTTGTATAGGTTGATGTGTGCGCGCGCGAGCGCACGCTTGCGCTTGTGTATATATGTATGCGCGTATGTTTGCGCGTGCGTGCGTGTGCGTGTTTGTGTGTTTGCTTCTTTGCTTGCTTGCTTGCTGGTTGTGCGTGCGTGTGTGTGTGTGTGTGTGTGTGGAGAGAGAGAGAGAGAGAGAGAAGGGGGGGATAGGGGAAGGGGGGGGGGTGCATGAGTCGGCATTGTCGCGCAACCATGTAAATTAATGAGTTTGTGGAGGAGTAATAGGACAGGGAATAAGATGGGGGTGGAGAGGTGTGGAAGAAAGGGGCGGGGAGAGCACGTGTATATAACTTTTAAAATGAAATCTGTTTCTGTTTCGACGAATTGTACTGTTTTGAATGACTTGCTAAACATGGCTTAACTGCAGTTTGTGTAGTTTTTTTTTTTTTTTTTTTTTTTTTGCACAATGTTGGGAATACGGCTTAAGTTGGTATTAGTCGCGGTGTTTCGCTGGCTGGCTGGCTGTGTGTGTGTGTGTGTGTGTGTGTGTGTGTGTGTGTGTGTGTGTGTGTGTGTGTGTGTGTATACTTGTAACCTTTTGTCTTGTGCTTACTATTCTTCATTGATTCGTTAATGTTTATGGCATTGACAGCAAAGGTCATATAGCTTGCTTTTACTATTTTCTATTGTGTCATAAAAATACGTTTTCGTATTTTGTCATTAAAAGCGTACAATAACAAATAACAAGCAAAACTGCAGTAAAATGTGAAAATCAGTAGAATAACCGAAGGTGGAAAGGATACAAATGAACTTTACAAAAAAAGTACAATTTGGTTCTTTCACCTGTTTCATCAGGTCCAACAGCGCCTGTCATGCCTCGCTGAGAAAACCGACAGGTCAGATTTGATAATGATTGTATTGTACTGACGACAGATGAAAACATTAACATCTTGTCATCTGAGAAAGATAATAACGTAAGCATTTTATTTTCTGAGACTGAAGAACATATGGAAACCATGCAACCAAATTACTAAAAAAAAAAATAAAAAATAA
>JAMYXO010003445.1:2500-10000 GCA_033310375.1 Conus canariensis | reverse complement strand
GTCTCGTTCGGTCATTCAGTCGGTCATTTATTCATTCGGGTATACGGTCGTTTAGTCGTTCATTCTTTCAGTCGGTCAGTCATTCATTCGTTCAATTGGTCAGTTGATCGTCAGTCACTTATTGTATCATTCGGTCACTTACTCATTCAGTCAATTGGTCGTCAAGTCATTCATTCGTTCAGTCGGTTGTTCATTCATTCCTTCAGTTGGTCAGTCAGTCAATTTATTCAGTTGGTCGTTCATTCGGTCAGTCGGTCGTTCGTTCATTCATGCGTTCAGTCATTCGTTCATTCAATCCGTCGGTGGGTCGTTCAACCATTTATCGTTCAGTCGGTCATTCAGTCGGTCAGTCCATCGTTCATTCGGTCATTCATTCAGTCGCTAGGTCAGCCGTTCAGTCATTCATCAATCGATCTGTCGTTCGTTCGGTCATTCAATCTTTCAGTCGGTCGTCAACTCGTTCATTTGTTCAGTCGGACGTTCATTCGGTCGTTCAGTTGCTCATTCGTTCAGTCAGTCGTTCGTTCAGTCGATCGTTCAGTCATTCATTCGCGCAGTCGGTCAGGTGGTTGTTCATGTATTCATTCGTTCCGTCGTTTGTTCATTCAGTCCGTCAGTGGGTCGTTCAATCATTCAGTCGGTCGTTCAGTCAACCATTCTTTCGGTTGGTCGTCAATTCATTCATTCGTTCAGTCGGTCGGTCATTCGGTCATTCGTTCAGTCGGTAAGTCGATCGTCAAGTCATTCATTCATTCAGTCTGTCGTTCAGTCAATCATTCGTTCAGTCGCTAGGTCAGTCGTTCGGCCATTCATCCATTCAGTCGGTCAGTCGTTCGTTCAGTCATTCATTCTTTCAGTCGGTCTTCAATTCATTCATACGTTCAGTCGGTCGTTCGGTCAGTCGGTCCTTCAGTCGTTCAGTCGGTCCTTCAGTCATTCATTCGTTCAGTCGGTCGGTCATTCATTCGTTCAGTCGGTAAGTCGGTCGTTCAGTCATTCATTCGTCCAGTCGGTCGTTCAGTCATTCATTCGTTCAGTCGGTCGTTCAGTCATTCATTCGTTCAGTCGGTCGTTCAGTCATTCATTCGTTCAGTCAGTCACATGATCGTGCAGCCATTCATTCGTTCAGTCAGTCATTCGTTCAGTCGGTCATTCATTCGTTCAGTCGGTAAGTTCAGTCAGTCATCCGTCCAGTAGGTTAGTCGGTCGTTCAGTCGGCAGGCTACGCTGAGGCTCGGATGCAGGGCGTGACATGGGGGTGGGGATTCACTGGACGCGGATGCTGGTCGTGACATGGGGGTGGGGATTCACTGGACGCGGATGCTGGTCGTGACATGGGGGTGGGGATTCACTGGACGCGGATGCTGGTCGTGACATGGGGGTGGGGATTCACTGGACGCGGATGCTGGTCGTGACATGGGGGTGGGGATTCACTGGACGCGGATGCTGGTCGTGACATGGGGGTGGGGATTCACTGGATCATGGACGCGGATGCTGGTCGTGACCAGGATGGGCGTACGTGGAAGGGGGATGGAGAGAAGCGGCTGCAGGGTATGACGTGTGGGAAATACATGGGGGACGCATGGGTCCGGGGTCGCGGATGCAGCGTACAACATGGTTCTGGGAAATGAAGGATGGGAATACAGCGTGTGACAGGTGGGGGGGGGGGGGGGGGGGGGGGCGTGGTTGCCGGGAAGGATGATGGGGATGAGGTACAGGTAGGATGATGGGGATGAGGTACAGGTAGGATGATGGGGATGAGGTACAGGTAGGATGATGGGGATGAGGTACAGGTACAGGGCGTGACACAGGTAGGGGTACTGGAAGCGAGGGTTTCAGGGCTTGATATGATTGGGGGCAGAGGGGGGGAGGGGGGAATGAAGATGCAAGGCGGAACATGGGTGGGGGAACTGGGAGCAAAGATTCCAGGGCTTGACATGATTGGGGGGAGGCGGGATGAAGATGCAAGGCGTAACATGGGTCCCCGGGGGTACAGGGGTTGCGAATGCAGGGTGTAACATGGGTGGGGCGTACAGGAAGCGCGGATTTCAGAGCTTGACACGGATGGTGGTGGTGGGCGCGGATTTCAGAGCTTGACACGGATGGTGGTGGTGGGCGCGGATTTCAGAGCTTGACACGGATGGTGGTGGTGGGCGCGGATTTCAGAGCTTGACACGGATGGTGGTGGTGGGCGCGGATTTCAGAGCTTGACACGGATGGTGGTGGTGGGCGCGGATTTCAGAGCTTGACACGGATGGTGGTGGTGGGCGCGGATTTCAGAGCTTGACACGGATGGTGGTGGTGGGCGCGGATTTCAGAGCTTGACACGGATGGTGGTGGTGGGCGCGGATTTCAGAGCTTGACACGGATGGTGGTGGTGGGCGCGGATTTCAGAGCTTGACACGGATGGTGGTGGTGGGCGCGGATTTCAGAGCTTGACACGGATGGTGGTGGTGGGCGCGGATTTCAGAGCTTGACACGGATGGTGGTGGTGGGCGCGGATTTCAGAGCTTGACACGGATGGTGGTGGTGGGCGCGGATTTCAGAGCTTGACACGGATGGTGGTGGTGGGCGCGGATTTCGGGTCATGACGTACGTTGGGATGCGGGAGGGAGGCAGGGAGAGGGGCGTAGAATTCAGGGCGTGACATGAGTGGGAATATGGGGGCCGCAGAGTTCTACGCCTGACCTGGGTGAAGGAGGAGGGGTGGGGTGGGGTGGGGGCGGATGTAAGAGCATGGTATGGGCGAGGGTAGGGTAGGGAAGGCGTGATTCTGGTGAGCGTACCAGGTGCAGTTTTCAGGGCCTGGCACAGGTTACGGTGTAGGAGGTTCGGATTTCGGGAAGTGTGGATCCACATGGGTGGACGAACGAAGGAGGGGGGAGCGTTTATGCAGGGCGTGACATGGGTGGGGGGGGGGGGAGCACGGGTGCATGATGTAACAGGATGGGTGAATGCTAGGGGGGAAGGGGGAGGGAAGAGATGCACCTACGTAGGTTGTGACAGGTATAGTCATACGCGGGAGGGGCATGGGGAGGAGCGAGTGCAGGGTATGACATGTGGGGATACGGCGTCGTGGATGCAGGGAATACCATAGGTACGGCGTCGTGGATGAAGGGAATACCATAGGTACGGCGTCGTGGATGAAGGGAATACCATAGGTACGGCGTCGTGGATGCAGGGAATACCATAGGTACGGCGTCGTGGATGCAGGGAATACCATAGGTACGGCGTCGTGGATGCAGGGAATACCATAGGTACGGCGTCGTGGATGCAGGGAATACCATAGGTACGGCGTCGTGGATGCAGGGAATACCATAGGTACGGCGTCGTGGATGAAGGGAATACCATAGGTACGGCGTCGTGGATGAAGGGAATACCATAGGTACGGCGTCGTGGATGAAGGGAATACCATAGGTACGGCGTCGTGGATGAAGGGAATACCATAGGTACGGCGTCGTGGATGAAGGGAATACCATAGGTACGGCGTCGTGGATGAAGGGAATACCATAGGTACGGCGTCGTGGATGAAGGGAATACCATAGGTACGGCGTCGTGGATGCAGGGAATACCGTAGGTACGGCGTCGTGGATGCAGGGAATACCGTAGGTACGGCGTCGTGGATGCAGGGAATACCGTAGGTACGGCGTCGTGGATGAAGGGAATACCATAGGTACGGCGTCGTGGATGAAGGGAATACCATAGGTACTGCGTCGTGGATGCAGGGGATACCATAGGTACGGCGTCGTGGATGCAGGGGATACCATAGGTACGGCGTCGTGGATGAAGGGAATACCATAGGTACGGCGTCGTGGATGAAGGGGATACCATAGGTACGGCGTCGTGGATGCAGGGAATACCATAGGTACGGCGTCGTGGATGAAGGGAATACCATAGGTACGGCGTCGTGGATGCAGGGTGTGACATGGATAGGGGTGAGGGGGTCATGGATGCAGTGTAAGACAAAGTGGCGGGTATGGAGGACGCGAATACAGCGTATGATATTGGTGGGGCGTACGGCGGTCGTGGATGCAGGGCGTGCCATGGATGGGGGAATGAGGGGAGGGGAGGTGCGAATACTAAGGCATAACATTGTTGGAGGATGGGGGTGGAGGGGCGCAGATGCAGGGCGTAACATGGATGGGGGTGCAGAGGGCTCGGATGCAGGATGTGACATTGGTGGAATACAGGAAACGCAGACTTGGAGCTTCACATGGATGGAGTAGGGGGGCGCGGATTTCCGATCATGGTAAGGTTGGGGTATGGGGAGTTGGGGGGGGGGGGGTCAATTCTAAGGCGTGACGTGGGTGGGACTATGGGTGGAAGTGGGGGGGGGGAGGGGGGAGTTGGTGCCTGACATGGTTGGGATCGCAGAAGGGTGGGGGAGGTTGATTTCAGGACATGACTTGGATTAGAGTATGGGGAGCGCGGGTTTCAGAGCATGACACTGATGGGGATAGGATAGGGGGGGTGCAGGGCGTGACATGCGTGGGAGCTCAGGATGCACAGATTTTGGGGCAAGGCATGTGTGGACGTGCAGGGAGCTTCGATGCACGGCGTGGCACGGGTGGCCATACTTGGGGAGTGGGGGTGTGGATGAAGGGTGTGACGTGGGTGGGCGTATAGGGGCAGAGGGGGCAGATGAAGGGCGTGACGTGGGTGGGCGTATTGGGGCAGAGGGGGGCAGTTGAAGGGCGTGACGTGGGTGGGCGTATTGGGGCAGAGGGGGGCAGTTGAAGGGTGTGACGTGGGTGAGCGTATTGGGGCAGAGGGGGCAGATGAAGGGTGTGACGTGGGTGGGCGTATTGGGGCAGAGGGGGACAGATGAAGGGTGTGATGTGGGTGGGCGTATTGGGGCAGAGGGGACAGATGAAGGGTGTGACGTGGGTGGGCGTATTGGGGCAGAGGGGGGGCAGATGAAGGGTGTGACGTGGGTGGGCGTATTGGGGGCAGATGAAGGGTGTGACGTGGATGGGCGTATTGGGGCAGAGGGGGGCAGATGAAGGGCGTGACGTAGTTGGGTGGGGCAAAGGGGGCGGCTGAATAGCGTAACGTGGGTGGGTGTATTGGGGGGGGGGGAGGGAGGGACCATGAGGTGCGTGACGTGGGTGGGCGTGTTGGGGGGAAAGTTAGAGGCGCAGCATGGATGCACGGCGTGACGTGGGGGGCATATAGAGGTTGAGGGGGCGCGGATGAGAGGCTTGACCTGTGTGGGCGTATTTGGGCAGAAAGCGCGTGGAAGCAAGGTGGCACGACACAGGTGGAAGTATAGGGGCAGATGGGGCGTGGATGAAGGGTGTGACTTGGGTGGGTATATTGGGGTGGGTGGGGGGGAGGGAGATGGATGAAGGGCGTGACACGGTGGGGTATTGGAGTAGATGGGGCGCAGATGAAGGGCGAAAGATGGTGGGCATATTGGAGTAGATGGGGCTCGGATGAAGGGCGTAAGATGGTGGGCATATTGGAGTAGATGGGGCGCGGATGAAAGGCGTAAGATGGTGGGCATATTGGAGAAGATGGGGCGCGGATGAAGGGCGTAAGATGGTGGGCATATTGGAGTAGATGGGGCGCGGATGAAGGGCGTAAGATGGGCATATTGGAGTAGATGGGGCGCGGATGAAAGGCGTAAGATGGTGGGCATACTGGAGTAGATGGGACTCGGATGAAGGACGCAAAATGGTGGGCGTATTTGGGCAGAGGGAGAGCAGGTGAAGAACATGACGTGGGTGGGTGTACAGGGTGGAGATGCTGAGATGAAGGACGTGTGACGTAGATAGGCTGATCAGGGCCGACAGAGCGCAGACGAAGGGCATGACATGGTGGGTGTATTGGGACAAAGGGGGCAGATGAAGGGCATGACATGGTGGGTGTATTGGGACAGAGGGGGCAGATGAAGGGCATGACATGGTGGGTGTATTGGGACAGAGGGGGCAGACGAAGGGCATGACATGGTGGGTGTATTGGGACAGAGGGGGCAGATGAAGGGCATGACATGGTGGGTGTATTGGGACAGAGGGGGCAGATGAAGGGCATGACGTGGTGGGTGCATTGGGACAGAGGGGGCAGACGAAGGGCATGACGTGGTGGGTGTATTGGGACAAAGGGGGCAGATGAAGGGCATGACATGGTGGGTGCATTGGGACAGAGGGGGCAGATGAAGGACATGACATGGTGGGTGTATTGGGACAAAGGGGGCAGATGAAGGGCATGACGTGGTGGGTGCATTGGGACAGAGGGGGCAGATGAAGGACTTGACATGGTGGGTGTATCGGGACAAAGGGGGCAGATGAAGGGCATGACGTGGTGGGTGCATTGGGACAGAGTGCAGATGAAGGGCATGACATGGTGGGTGTATTGGGACAGAGGGGGCAGACGAAGGGCATGACATGGTGGGTGTATCGGGACAGAGTGCAGATGAAGGGCATGACATGGTGGGTGTATTGGGACAGAGGGGGCAGACGAAGGGCATGACATGGTGGGTGTATTGGGACAGAGGGGGCAGATGAAGGGCATGACATGGTGGGTGTATCGGGACAGAGTGCAGATGAAGGGCATGACATGGTGGGTGTATTGGGACAGAGGGGGCAGATGAAGGGCATGACATGGTGGGTGTATCGGGACAGAGTGCAGATGAAGGGCATGACATGGTGGGTGTATTGGGACAGAGGGGGCAGATGAAGGGCATGACATGGTGGGTGTATCGGGACAGAGTGCAGATGAAGGGCATGACATGGTGGGTGTATTGGGACAGAGGGGGCAGATGAAGGGCATGACATGGTGGGTGTATCGGGACAGAGGGGGCAGATGAAGGGCATGACATGGTGGGTGTATTGGGACAGAGGGGGCAGATGAAGGGCATGACATGGTGGGTGTATTGGGACAAAGGGGGCAGACGAAGGACATGACATGGTGGGTGTATTGGGACAAAGGGGGCGCCGCGTGAAGGACGTGACGTGGGTGGGGGAACTGGAGGAGGGGTAGTTGGAGCGGATGGAGCATGAGAAATGATGGGGGGGGGGGGGGGGGGGGGGCGGGGTGAGAGGCGTTAATGCACATGGGTGGGCGTCGTGGGAAGGGGGGAGCTGGTGAGCAGGGTCTGTCATGGATGGCCGAACTGGGGGAGGGGTGGGGGGTATGGAAAAGGCACGGACGCAGGGTGGTCGCATGGATGGGTATACGTGGGAGGAGCAACTGGAAGGTAGAACGTGTGGGAGATGTGGATCCAGGGTATGCTACAGGTACTGCGTCGTGGATTAAGAGCGTGACGTGGATGGGCGTGTTGGGGTAGAGGGAGCATGGATGCAAGATACACGTGATACGGGTGGGTGTATTAGGGCAGAGGGGGGCGCGGGTGAAGAACCCGACGTAAGTGGGCGAATTGGGGGCACTGAGGAAGGGCGTGACATGGCGGGCGTACTGGGGCAGAGGGGGTGTGGATGCAGGGCGTGATGTGAGAGGGGGTACTGGGGGAAAAGGGGGCGCAGATGAAGGGCGTTAAAT
>JAMYXO010003444.1:0-20168 GCA_033310375.1 Conus canariensis | reverse complement strand
AAACTTTCCATCTGGCCGCTTTATGATCACTCTGGATCTCACTTGAGACCCTATGGCGCCCTAGGGCCCCAAGCCAGACCCAGAGGGTCACATATAAACACGGCCAGATGTGAAGGGTTTTGAGAATATGCCTCCAACAGTAGTATACTTTTATACTTGTTTGCCTGCTTTCTATTTGTCTAATTTGGGCAATCCCCTCACCCCCATTTTAGTGGTCCTTCCCATAGCCGCACCAGGGCGACCATTTTAGGTTTACGGGCGTTTTATAGCCGCGCCAGTGACCATATTCTGGGTTTACGGGCGTTTATAGCCGCGCCAGTGACCCAATACGAAAGTAGGAAGGATCACTTGAGGGCAGGGAAGAGGGCAAATTTAGACTTTTCAATGCCATGACAACCAAGTATTTAAAACTACTGCAGGCATATCCCAATGTTGTTAACTTCAAGATTTATATATATACTGTACACAAAACAAACGCTTTACAATTACATGGTGTCTACTTGTAAAGTTGTTTTTATTTGCCTAGAGTAAAGTTGTTTTTAAAGTTGTTAAAACAACACCAAAAGCTAAATAACAAAGTGCATCTTACCTTACTTTTTAGTCACTACTTTTTAATAAATATTTGTTTTAAATGCTTTTAGATTTAAATATAAAAATGCTGCTTTAATACATAAAAATTGGGAAAAGATTATTTTGAGGTGGGGAATTTAGCCGCCTAAATTTATACAATGACGTCTAACGCCTGTACTAAACGACGCGGTGGGGAATTTAGCCGGCTAAATTTATACAATGCCGCGTGGGCGGCCTCAGTAAACGACCCTTAATCGTATGTGTAACTTGACACGAACCCGGAAACAGTGCGGCGCTTCGTCTCGGCTATTGTGCAGTTGAGTAAGCCGTGGCTAGACATGTCTGACCTAGATACTACATAAAGGCAGAAGGGAGTTGTCTCCCCGGAAAAGAATGTAACAATTAATTGTGAAAAAAAATCGTCATTAAGTCGTTCTAGGTTCTTATTCAAGTCGGCATCACGTTCTTATTTAAGTTCTTAACAAGTTTTTATTCAAGTTTTTAACAAGTCATCTTTCAATTTCTTATTCAATTTACTTTTTCAAGTACTTATTCAAGTTTTTAAAACAAGTCGTCATCAAGTCGTCATTAAGTTTTATCAAGTCGCCATTAGTTCTTATCAGTTCTTATTTAAGTTTTATAAAGTCGTCTCAAGTCGTTATTAAGTTCTTATTCAAGTCACTTATAATTATTTATTAAGTTCTTGAATATTATTTCCATCTGAAATGGATCAAAATGATTTTTTTTGTTGTTGGCGGTTTCTGGCATGCTTTTTTGTTTGGCTTCTGTATTTAGGGGGCTGTGATTTTTTGACTGTTTTGGGTTTTTTTTGCTGGCGTTGTTTATATGTTTTATAAACGTAATAACCACCCCCACCAACAGCAATGACGCCAAAAAATGCTAACTCTTTTAATCCAAATAATCCATGTCGACTTTGGTGTTGTAGGTCTTGAATCAACTTGTGTTATTTACAGCTGGCATTGAAACAACTGTTGGCGGTGTTATGTTTTCATTATGAGTTATATTCTGTGATTGAAAACATTTAATTTTTTTTGTTTGTTCCACCCCTGCTAATTTTTTTCCTGCTGCAACACGCCCAGGATGAGGAGGCTTTTTACGGTTCCTTTCTCCATCAATGTTTTCTGCTGATTTTCTGGCTCGGTCATTTTGAAGGGAAACAAAATCTATTTGATTAAAAGTAATTAATCCCATGATTAATGGCGATAAAATGTTCCAAATCTGTAATATAGTCACATCCTAGAGACTCTAATGACTTTGTTAAAACTGGATCCTGCGTTAAATCATACATAAAATCTTGTTCAGAATCAATGGGACAAATCTACTAACTAGTTAGTGTACAAACTAAGAACCGTTTGCCCAACACTTTTTACCATTCTTGACCCCAGTTGGGGCTTCATACCTGTTGTGATACTTTACAATGTTTTTTGCGTTGACAAACTGTTGAATCTGTTCTATGGGTGAATTTCATTCCGAGGTACTGTTTTGTTTTTCCACACGCCGCCCAAAAAATACAGCCTTTCCTTTTTGGGCGCATAAAGCTTGGTCATCAACTTGATCATTTGTAAGTTCAGGAAGTAAATCATCGCGTTCATGTTTTATTAATGAATAAATATTATTTTATTTTTAAAAATGAGCACCGAAAAAACTATTACTTAACCTCGTATACCATTCTGCTGTTATTGGAGGCCCAAGTGTAGGATACACAATGCTTGGTAAAAGCTTTTTAAGAATAAAAACCCGCAGATCTTGGCAAACTAGGGTTTTGAAGACTCAGCAAAGCTGATTGCTGTTATTACAGCTTCATTTTGCTACGAAAAAATTTTTGTTAAGCAAGGAATAATTCCAGACAGTATCAATATGTAAAATTAAAAAAAATCATTTATAAAAATGGCTTCACTCGTAATGAGATAGCGGCGCAGTGGTCAACGCGCTTGCTTTCAGCGGAAGTAATTACGCGTTTAGTAAACTACAAAATAAACGATGAGAGAAAAAGACATAACAGAGCTATGGAGCAACTAGCCGCTGCACAAGGACACCTATGAAAAGCAAAGAATGGAGCAGTTTAGATTTTATAACGACAGACTTAAAACAACAGGGACATGCAGCTTACAAAATTTAAAGATGTTGACCAGGCAATAAAAGAATTATTTTCTAGTAACAGGCAAACAAGTTGAAACCCTTGCCCCCACCAAAATTAGCGACTTTATCACCATCAGAAAAACAAAAGATGCAAGAAATATTGTTTATTGCTTTGGCAAAGACCGTTGTGTTTTTTGTTGCAATAATATTGGCTGAATAAAAAATGAACAAGATCTATTATTCCCAAAAGGATATTGGAAGGGAATTTAAAAGCAATTAAAAAGCTAAACCAAGCAGCTGGAGTCAGTGAACAAACAGCAAAAGAATGGTTATCTAAACAAGCGATTTGGCAAAATTTATTTTACCAGCGCCTAAACAAAAACAGAGACCACACTTTGTGAATTAACTCCAAACGTACACCCATCAAAATGGATTTCTATATTTACCCCATGATACGATTAGACGAAAAAGATTTAAGTACGCCTTACAGTCATTGACATAGCTTCAAGATAAAAAGATGCGGAAACCATTAACACAAAAGAGTGCTTCTGCTGTTGCTGTCGCTATACAACTGATATATCAACGGGGCCCCCTTAACTTATCCTCGCATGATTCAAGTCGATGATGGAAAAAAAATTTAAAAGGTCAAGTGAATCAATTATTTTTTAAAAACATAGAGTTACCATTAAAAGAGGCATTCCGGGGTTTGTTCACAGATCACGGGGGTTTTGGTTGAAAACTTTAACAAACAGTTATCTGAAAGACTTTTCTCCTACCAGTATCACAGAGAGCTGATTGAAAATTTTCTCGCAACACAGAATGGGTTAGAAGATGCCCTCAGTTTTGGCGCAATGAATAATGAAGAATTTTAAAGGTTTAAAACATTTACAAGCAATCAGAAAACAAACAATAAATGTTGTTGAAGGAGAGTCTTCATCAAGCAAACTATTACCATTTGGTTTGAAAGTGAGATACCTTTATTCGCCGGGGGGAAGCAGAAGGGGACACTCGCATCAGGGCAAAGATCCAGTTTGGAGTGTTGATCCATATGAGATAAAAAAAAATTGTGAAAATGAATCCCCCCGTGTATTATTTACGAGAAACTGACACAACAAAACGGCCGGCCCCTAAAAAGATCTTGTGAAGGAAGAACTGCAGATAATCCCACCAGACACAGTTCCGCTTTAACTGATTTACGAAAATTATATTTGATTAAAATGAACCCTAAAAAAAATATTTGCGTATAGATTTTTTATAAAACATGAATAAAACCCCATGACCTATTTAAGAAATAAAAAATCTTGAAAAAATCAAAAATTTGAACAACACCACAAAAATTCCGCTATACTGGAAAAGAAATTACTGGTATCTAATTGCGCTTGACCCATTCCCCCAGTGCCCAAATTGCTATGATACCTGGATTAAACAAATACTCGTTTAGTTTTTGTTCTATCTAATGACTTCTTTGTTAAAATTTGTGTTAATCTCATGCAGATTGAACGCAGCTTGTAATTGTCATGATGAAAAGTCTTATTGCCAAACAATGCTTCTTTGTAGTTGTCATGTGATTATGCTTGACTGCACAGCGCTGCGAGATATTCCCTTTGCTTTTTTAACAACTTTTTTTTGGCTTGAAAGACTGTACATTTTCGACCTTAAACCAACAAACTCCTTGATCACACCACCAGATAATTCATCCTTCATCTTACCTTAAAACCTTCTTATTAATAACTGAATGCAAAGGTGAATCTTTTAGGGTAATCAGATGTGTCGTACCATCCTGCATGCCCTTTAGCTACTTCTAATTCCATGTCTTTATAGATATTTCAGTAGGGATATCATTAACAAAGGAATCTGTATCTGTGTACAGAACTCTGGACTCTGGATACAAGGGTTTAAAGTAGTCATAAAGAAATTCTAACATCAAAAGCTTCGACAGCTCAAAAAACAGTAAACCCAAATTTAAAAACGGGCTTATCCAATTTGACTTTCTTTTTTTTCATCATTTTCCCAAAAAGCTGATCATGAAATCTTCTGAAGTCCTAAATAATTTGGGTTTAGAAGTTAGCTTAATTGCATCGTTCTCTCTGGTGACCAATCTAACATCTTTACGCTTGTGCGGATTTTCCATAGTCTTTCCAAAACAGCTGTTGTTCATCAAAATTGAAAAAGTCTTTTTCTGAGCATCTGTGGATTTAGTTCTGAATCAGTGTTCTTCATTATGGGATGGTTTTATGAACTGTTCTTGATCAAAAGCAATTATACGATGAACAGCTGTCAACTTCAAACCATGTTTTAAATAAAATTGTAGAAGGCTGTAATGGCAGACATAATTTTTTTTGCCTCGAAGATTAGGCACAAAATTTAGGTGGTTCTGTCATTGACACTTTTAGACTTTCTGCCGCTAATGGATAGTCATTATGGTAATCATGAAGTTCATGAGGATATTCTAAATCAACTTCTAGAATGAGACCTCTTTTACGATCAGCTTCTAGACTCTGAAGCCATTTTTTAAAAAACTTTTGGGGTGTCTTTGAGTCCTGTGTACATTTTAAAGTTACGTAACGGTAGTGATTGCGCCATTGCCCCACCCTTTCAGATTGTTTGCATCTAAATACATAGATAGTTTAGTCCTTTTACTTGGATCATAGTCGTCCAAGTATTTGTTGTTTGCTTTACAGTAATGGTGTGCGACGCCATACTGATTCCCCCACGCAATCCGTTTTCAATCATCTGAAGCATTGGCAGGTCAGACAATAAATCAATTTGTACTCCAGTTAAATTTTAAGAAAGCGTCCCAGCTCATCCAGGCGCAGAAATTAATGCGCAGGATCCAGGCTGTAATGTTTCATGCAGGTCTTCCTATAATTTTCAAAGACGTCCCCAACAAACAGGTATCCGCCATTTAAAAAGGAATCATGATGTCTCCCCTCGTTTTTCACTCTAAATTCTGCCACCATTTGAGCATAAGAATAATAGAATCACTGATGTCCTTTTCCCCTAAGACAAAAGAACGCGCCCCTTTGGTGGAAAAGGGGGGGGTTATCAACCTTTCCCTGTTCATTATCATAAGGGTAAACGCCCCTTTTTTTCGAGTTGGGGCAAAAATTCTTTGTTTTTGGGCGGACTTTAAGGAAAGCCAGTACTCTAAAGAACCCCTCATGTGTTCTAAGTCGTAGAAAGACAGTTATTTTAAAATGAAACAATGTACTTTTCTGATGCTGTGCAAGCATGACACCCTGAAGCGCTGTTACTGTTGCATTATAAGGTGAGAGTCGTAACCTCGCAAGTTGTGAAAGTATGGCCTTCCCTGTCTTTGGTTCAAATTTAGTTGAAGATTCTTTGTTATTGCTGCTCCCCTAAACTTTCCACAATGTGATCATGGGCTCTTTCTGTTGGATTCTCTGCGGGGGCAACCAAGGCCGCCCCACAAATCCAACGTGATGGCTGAGTCATACTTTGTTGGTCTTCAGGGTCATTATGATTTCAGAAAGTTTAGTTTTTTAGAACGGCATTACGCACTTGCTGCATGCGTTTTAAAAGTATTTTGCGCTTTGGGGCCCTCTGTATAATTCGGCTTTGAAGGGCCCGCCATCCGACCTAACAAGATAAGGCAAAAAGGGCAAATCTGATTTAAAATCATTAAGAGTTTTGGAAGTTTCGTGGGTTGGTCCTTCAAAGGGAAAAACAATGATGATTCGAAGTCTGCAAAAACAACATGGGGATAGTTTGAAACCGTTTTTCCCAGTTTTAAAAAAAACTTTACTGCCTTCTCCGGCGTAATTAGTTCTGTATCACAGTCAACTGGGCAATCAATGTTTTACTGTTCGCTCGCAGCTTGAAGGACGGAATTTTTTAAAATTTTCTACAGAATTTTGTTTGCTATTTGTTTTGTTTATGCATAGTAATCACTCATTGTGGTATTAAGGAGTGAACCCCCTTTAAGGGGCTTTGCTTTGGGAAAAATCTACATGACCCCTGTTGGTTCGCCTATTGTTGGACTTTCTTTGCACTCTAATTGGCAGAAGGTTGGTTTCTTCAGCCATGTGAGACTTAACATTATTGCGTTTTGTTTTTCAAATGATCAATTTTGTCTACAGCCATGGAAATTCAAGCGTTAAAAAAAAATCTTGGGCCCCCACTGTAAATAGTTAGATACTCTCCGCTTTTTTGGCAACGTATGCCCCCCTAAAGAACGCACCACTAAAAATTGTTGTCAATTTTTTATGTTTAGAACCCTTTTTAAAACTAATGATGGGGTAGTGAATAAAACCTTCCTCAATTGGCTCATTTGCCTGTCTTAATCGATGTCTAACTTCCCTCTGACCAACCAGACCTCTTTTTTTAGCTGCTTCAGAGGCTTCATAAACTGTGTAAAAGTTGATCTCCCAAAAAACCGGGTGTTAATCATTATGAAAAATAGTCTCTGTTTAGTTAGCCCAACTTCTAGATTTTTTCTTTTTTTGGGGTTATATAGTCTTTAAAAACAACTAACCTTACTTTAAGGGGGTTTTTTATTGTTAGTTTATTGGAATTAAAAAATAGGTGTCAACGCTTCCCCTGCACGTTTGTTGGATCAATAACTTCTAAAACCCCCTCATTTAAAGCTTTGACAAACCCTCTTCGAGCATTGCTTCAAACAATTCATCTAAACCTTCTTTCTTTTCCTGTTGAGCTTCTTTTCTAACAAAAAATTTTTTATTAAATCAAAAAAATAAAAGTTAATCAGAATCATATCAACGGTTTTTGGGGGACTCAAAAACTAAAGTTAAACGTTTGGTGTTGTTAATGTGAGTGTTTAGAACAGAGTTTAAGTCCCCGTTTTTTTTTTTAAAAATTCCTTTTTTATCGGTGGGGGTTGGTTTTGAAAAAAGTTGCCCTTGTTTTTTTTTTAAGATAAATTTTTTTCTTTTGTAGTCCTAAAAAACGCTGAAAAGGGTAAATTCTTCATCCGGTTTTTGGTCAGCAATGCTTTATTTATTGTCATTTGAAGAACTAATTTTTGCTTTTTTAGTTGAAATGCTGTGTGCTTTTGGAGTTTAGCTTTTATTTTTTTGCTGACAGCACTTACAGCCAGAAAAGGCCAAAGTTAAAGACAAACCACCTGGGGTATAGCTCCCGGGGCACCTACGCCTGTTGCAAAAGGGCTACACTTGTTCGTTTTAAAGCATAGTGTCTTTTCTCCAGTATTAACTAGTAACACTTAAGACAGCAAAATCCTTTTTTTTGGGTTTTTCTGTATTTTAAAAGGGCCCGCTCTATTTTGGGGTTTTCTTTTTTAAATGTTGGTTAATCTGAAAGTTTTTTGTCTACAGCAGCAGATCTCTTCTTTGGGCATTTTTTGGAAAAGTGTAACAGACATGCTTTTTTAAAATAAAAATTTTGTTTTGGATATTTTTCATCTGTTATTTTGAATTTTCAGCGCCATCATATTTAAAAACAAATGTACATTAAGTGGTTTATACTCTCTTTTTTTTATAAAATTTTAATTTTATTACGTCTTTAACTGTTTTCCATCCCATGCAACTGATTTTTCCTCTGTTATTTGGGGTCAAATTTCCATAACCGTTTTCTTTTTTAAATTTTCATAAAATCAACACGTGAAGGTGTAGATCTTTAGACGCAAAGGGCTACTGTTGGACTTCTAGACCCCCCGCCCCAAACAATTTTTTTTTCACAAAATGATGAAAGGGGTTTAAAACCCTACGAATTGGGGAGGACTACCCTCAAATTTAACTTGTACTTTCGTTATTTTAGGATTAATAAATTTTTCACTTTGTCTTTTGAAGGGGTTTTTCACTTCACACAGCAATAAAAAACCTTTAAGGGATCTTTCGCGGCGCTAAAAACAAATTTATTTGTTGCCCGTTTTGGGGTATTTAGTATGATAATCATTTTTCCCAATATATTGCTTTTTTTTTGATGATATTTTTGCTAAAACAGCCTTCCCAAGTTTGGGGTTGCTAAAATGTCAAACTCTAACGGTGTCGAAAATGCTGTATTTTTGGAATCATGTCGTCGTTCTAAGACACTTTTTTTCATTAAAAGTTAGTTCATAGACAATCTGCCTTTTAATGCTCCTTAAAGTATGGCGCATGCTTTTTTAACAACTAAAACCAAGGGATAGAAAGCTTTCCAAACCCCAAAACTTACATTTTTCATACTTGTTCCGGGCTTTGTCTTCGGCGTCTATTCTTTTTTTAAATGCTTCGTTTTTTTCGTTCCCTTTTAAACGAAATGGCCCTTTCATTCTGGTTTTCCCCAAAGATCGAATTTTAGAAATATTCGCATTGTGTAAAGAAAATATTTCTTCCCCTCAAGTTTTATAAAAATTTTTTTTAAGATTCCCGTCCCAGATTCTGTACAATTCCTGTTTACGTTGTTGCTGAATCAAGTTCTATTTTGAAAGTAACCCCGGCAGATCCTGGCACAATCACTTCATCTGCTCGGGTCTGGAAAATTTTAAAACATAAAAATCGATCTGAACAATAGTGATGGTTATTTAACAAATATTCTTTTTTTCCCTTCACCCAAAGGGCCTTTCGTCTTCTAGCGGGTCAAGAATCAACCAAGCTTGTGACATTTTTTTTTTAAAAAAAAATAAAAAGTAATTTTTTAAAAATGGCAGAAGAAATTATGTTTTTTTTTGATCCTGGAGCGACATATGAAATGACGCCTTTCCCCTCCTTTAAAAATCTTGCGGCGTGAATTAAAGAAAAAAAGGTCAAATATTTAAAAAGTTTGGCCCCCAAGAACCCCAAAAAAATTTTAAGACCCAATGATTTGAAACAAAAAAAACCTTTGTTTGTGAAAAACGGCGGACAATTTTTCGTTTAAAAACAAAACCAACCCATCAAATTTTTTAGCAAAGACTACAATTAAAAAAGGCTCAGTGGACGATAAAATCCCTTTTGGCATTGCTAAACCCGAAGATTAGACAGTGGGCAGTTGCAAAATTTTAAAAACATACAAGAACTCCCAACAGATAACCAAATAAAAAAACCCATACCCTTAAAGATTTAAGCCCAACAGCAGACGAAATAATAGAAACCAGTTTTTCAGAAGAAACAAAAATTTAAAATTTTTCACGATCCGCCGCTCCTTGAAGAATAAGGCCCCTTATCATGTTTTGAAAAGCATCAGGGCGAATAAAAAAATTTCAAAACGGTAACTAATGACATATAAAAGAGAAAAAGAAAAACTGTTGAGGCGATGACCACATTAGGACCGGTGTTAAAAAAGAATAACACAAAGACTAAAAGATCTTGAACAAGAGAGATCAGCAAGACTAGAAGTGCTTCACTAACCGAGAACAATTACGACTAAGGGAGCAGAATAAAGAAACTATCCAAAGAATTTTATATGAAGACACGACGCTAGCAGAACGAAAAAGAAATTTTTGAGAAAAAGGTGTCACATTAGCGAGCGTTATAACCCCCTTAGGATTTCATAAGTACACGGTGATGGTTTACAGGCGGTGGCGGGGGGGGAGCAGTCCCCCCGGCCCCCACCCGTGTCAGATAAATCAGGGTAAAAAAAAAAATCATCACCTTGCAATTTTTAAAAAAATTTCCAGTAAGGCAATAGATTCTTTGCCGGGGATAATAGGGGGATCTTAGCGGCTTTTGTCCCGAAAAAAAAGTATTGGCTTTTGGCGGCCTTTTTGGGGTTAGTTGTCTTAATATTGGGTTACTTTATAGTAAGATAAAGCCAAAGAAACCTAGGGCATTTTTTAACCCCCAAAAAAAAGTGCGTCTTTTCTTTTCAGGGGCATCACGAACAAAGTCCGCGTCTTAAGGCCCTTTGGTTTTGGGGGTTGGGGGTTGGAGGGGTTTTGAGGGGGCCACGGGGATTGGGACTTTTTTTTTTTGCTATTGCTGGCTTGAATTTTAGTCGTTTTTTCCGACCTCTTTTCTTCCACCAAAAGGTTTCATTATTATATTTTTTTATTTTTCCTACTGGAGTCTAGGCCCCAAAAGGGGCCTGAAAAACCCCGTGCCAACGAAAAACACTTTCGATTTTGCTATTGAAAAAATTTTTTTCCTTTTTTAAAACTTAAGGCAAATCAATTGCAGAAAAAAAAAAAATCCTCTAAATTTGCAAAAATTTTTTTTGGGCGTAAAAACATTAAAAAGGATCAATTAGTTTGATTCGTTTTGTTTTCAAAATAGCAAACCCCAAAATAAGTACGAAGGGGGTCGTTTATTCGTTCTATTCCCGCTCTAGTTAGACCATTAGAATTTTCCCAAAAAAAATGTTGTCCACGCGTTTTAGCTCTTTCTCTTGGACCCGGGTGAACAGTTTTGCCTGAAGAGAAAGATTTAAGGAGGATTCCAAATCATAGTTATACTTTCTGTGCACCCCCAAAAAAGGGGGGCCTAAACATGATTAAGATCCAACTTTTGTCTAAAGTCGTTTTGGGGGCAATACAAATTCGTTACAGATCTTTCAAAAAACCTTTTTAATATTCTGTTGTGAAGGTTAAAAATTTTGTCATTTTAAAAGGCGCTTGCATTCAGACAAAATACGTCTAAAAATGTAATAGAATAAATCTATACAGATCCCAAAGGTCGGGGTGTTTAAATGATCACAAAGAATCCCACCCATTTTTGCACAAAACACAGAAAGTTTAATGGTTCTGATAAAACTGCTGGATGACAAACCACACTTTCAGGATGTAGTCTTTTTAAAAAGGGGGTTAAGAATCTGCCCCAAAGGAGTATAACCTTTTTTTAAAGGCGCGTCAGTCCAAAATTCGAGGGTATCATTGTTATATCTTTAGACTGTAGTGGGGTCCAAAAAAATATTTTGCATTAGTATTTTGAATGCACTCATTTTTAAATTTTTTTTTAAAAAAAGTTTGTAACAAAAAAAACTCAAGACAGCCTTTTCGTTTTTAGAATAGTATTGATAATAATGCGGAACCCGAAGGGTTGCACTCCAAAAAATTTTTTAAAAGTCTAGGTTTAATATAAGTAAACCCAAAATGAATAATGGATTCGAAAATTGATGACAGGAAATTAATTAGCCATTAAACCTCCCTGATGGTTTTTAGGGTTTTTGCTCACTAAAAGAACAATGAGTAACTTCGCATTACTCTCAAATTTAAAATGCAAATCTAAAAACAAGTTAATTTTCAAACCTGAAAAAGAAGTGTCCATTTTTTTTTTATGTAACTATAAAATTTTGGGGCTTTAAAATCTTTTATACTATCAAATTTAGAGTTCCCCCCCCCCCCCCCCCCAAAAAAAAAGACGAAAACTACTTTTTGGGGAGAATATCCCTCGATCTTGCCTTTTATCCATTACCTATGTACTTGGGGGTTAAAGCTAGCACGATAAAAAACTTATATGTGGAAGGCCTCAACGGTTTTAAGACTCTTCCATCAGGGAAAGTGCATTTGGGGTTTAAATTAACAATTTCCCCTAATTTACAGTTTAAAAGATTAGCTTGTGGGGGGTCGATCTTTAAATAAAGACACAGATAAAAAGGGAAAGCCGAAAATTTTTAAAAAACCTGCACTTTTTTTAAAAAATAAAAATACGTTGTTTTAAAAAATTCAGGGGCCCCAGACGACCGGGTTACATTAGCCCTAGGGTGTGTAATTTAGAATAAAAGACCTTGCAGAGTTGAGGACTTTGAACAAAACGGGAGATGGCCCTTTTTATAGGTTTTGAGTACACTAAAGAGGTTATTATAACAAAAAGGGGTTGACAAAAACAAAAGTTTCCTAAACTAAACAACTACCAACTAAAGCAAATAATAGGGGGCAGTATGAATATAAAATAGTTCGAAAACGACAACAAATGCACTAAAACCATTTTAAAAAGGGGACAAAAATTTTTGAATTCTTAAGCCCTTTAATTTTTCCCCGCAAAAAAGTTTAGAAAAGCATAACCCCGGGCCCTTTACTGTAAGTCTTATGCCAGAGGAAACATGGAAAGAGATCAAAAAAAGCTTTGGGGGGACAAACAGTACATCCCCACAGAAGAGAATGGTTTTTAAAAAATTTTCTAAAAAATTCAGTTCCCACGCACAAAATTTTAGGAACATTTTCACAATGAATTTAAAAAATTTCTGTTTAAAAAAGATGAGGCAAGAAGGGGAGTGTGGGTGTTATGACAACCTTTGGAAAATTTTTTTTACGGAAAAAACTTAGACGTTGACAAACTTAAGTTATGTGTCGTTCTTTACAATGGAGGATTTAAGGGGCATAACAACAAGCAAAAAATTTTATATTATTTAAATGAAACTCTTACAGAACTGAACGGGGGAATTTACACATTTGGGCCTTATAGGGTTTTATTTTTCTGAAAAAATTTTTTTCAGAGATATGATAAAAACAAACTGGTGTAAAAATTAAAATTTTTTTTAAAATATGGACAAACGACTTTGGTGCAAGCCGATGTTAAACTTTTGAAAAAACCCTATTGTTCATTGATTTGTGGCAGACTGGTTTTTGGGGAAAAAATATTTGTCCTGACCCCTTACAAACGTTTATGTTTAATTTTGATCCAAAAGTAATTTTCTGCCCAACACTTAAAGGAAAAAAATATCACGACAGAAGGTTTTTTGGAGGTGTTTTAAAATTATTATTTTTCCTACAAAAACTGATGAGGGGTTTAAACTTTTTTAACATTTTTTAAGGAATCAACACTATTTATTATAAAAATTGTTCAGCGAAAAGGTATATCAAAAAAAAAACGCTTTGTCAAACGGGGTTTCATGGGGAAACAGCTGGGTAAGTGGTGGATTCTTTAAAAAAAAAACTCAGTTTTAAAAACTTAGAGAGCAATTAAAGACAGGTTTTATTTTTCAGAAAGACAGAGACCATTTGATAATGTATGAAAGAAAATGATGTTATTGAAAACGATCAAGAAAAACGAAGGATTAACAAAAAAAAAGCTCAAAAATTTCTAAATTGTATAAAAACAGATAAAACCCACAATTTGTATTTTTTAAAAAGTTTACTATTAAAACTATAAAAAAGGCATTCTGGTAAGCCCCGGGGAGCAACGCGAAACCGGCTTTCCGGGGTTGGAGCGGCGGAGGGGGTGGCCGAAGCCTATTTTATAGTTCTCTACAAAACACAATGAACGGCAATAACATGAAACTTTGGCGACAATACACAATTAGTGATAGTGTGCGATGATTCTGAAAAAAGTGGTAGCAGAAACAGATTTTCATATGACTGTTTTGTAAAAAAAAATACTGAAGGTATGAAAGAAAAAAAACAAGCAAACTGATTCAAAAAAGGGTGCAGTTTACCACAACACACAAAACTAATGTTAAACACAAGCACAGCAACAGAACTTTTCAACAAAACAATCATACAAAATAATGGCAACAAAATTAGAAAGAGGGAAGAGCTTGGTCAACTCCCCTGCTTTGGTGAAGTTTAAAAAAACACTTTAAGGGCAAAAATGTTGTGAAAGGAAACTCACTAGGGGCCAATCGGATTTGTGTTGTAAATTTTGTGAAGGGCTATTAACGTGTGATTGACAGTCCAAGCATTAGTTCAAATATAATAAACACAAAGTGGGTCCATGTCAAATGAACTTTTGAAAGGCCAATTGCACAACGTTTTTTCACAAAAATTTTATGTATGGCCTCACTCCCCCCCAATTCCCCCCGGCCTTACCCACCCCTTTCCACCATCTCATTCCCCCATCGTCCGTTTTTGTGAACGGGCCTTAAAGCCAAAACCCCCAAATAAACTAGTAGCATTCCAAATTGCTCTTGACGACTCTCTCTCTCTCTCTCTCCCCCCCCTCTCCTTTTCTCTTCTCCTCTCTCAAGAAGTCACAATTGAATATGTATGAAAAATTTACCTAAAAATAATAAATCCCTTAAATTAAAAAATCATAAATAAAAAAAAAAAATTTAATATTAATAAAAAGTCAAAATAAGTCAGTTTTTAATAAATAAAATACAAAAAAATCAAAAGATGGAAAAAAAAAGGGGAAATTTTTTATATATGTGAAGTTTTTTTAAAAGATTTGAACTTCATTGGGGTAACAAGCTGGTCACAATACACCCCAGGCAAAGCGAAAAAAAGGGGAAGGGGAAAAAAGTAACAAGAAAGGAAAGGGGGGGGTTAAGAAGGTGGATTAGGAAAAAAGGGAAAACAAAAGAAAAAAAAAGCAAAAGAATAAACAAAATGGAAAAAAAAAACCAAAAAATCGCGTGGGGGGTAAATGAACCCAAAAATTAGTTGATTACTTAATCAGTTAGTTGTTGTATTAATTTCAGTTTTTTAATCACTTTTTAAAATTTTCATGGACATAAACCTCCCTGTCTTCATTTTTTTCCCCATTTCTTTCTGTATTTTTCCATTCCATCTCTTCTTGTTTCTTTCTTTTTTTTTTGTATCTATCTTTTTTTCATTTTTCTCTTTTTTTTTTCTTTTTACTTGTACATAACATTTTTTTTTCTTTTTAAAAAAAAAAAAAAAAAAAAAAAAAAAAAAAATTTAAAAAAAATTAAAAAAAAAGAAACAGGTTTTTTTCTCCCTTGTAATCTGGTAAAAGGGCAAAAATAAAAAAAAAAAAGAAGAAAAAAATTTTCACAACTAACGAATAGAAAACTAATTAACTAATAATGAAACTTTTCTAATTAAATACTATAGGCTGTTTAACTAACTAATTAACTTTCTTCACATTTTTGTTCTTTCAATTTTTTTTCTTTTTTCTGCCGGATTCGAACCCGCAACTTTTTGGATGGGTGGGGGCTAAAGGGGTGCCTTTTATCAGACGGATGTCTTACCCCCCTGTAACAGACACCTATTTACTTTACAAAAAATTTTTCTTAGAATTCACTTTGCTTCCTCCCCCCAAACAGCAGCTAGTTTTTAAAATTCAAAAGTTTTTCCAACGAGTCCGTTGATGCCTGTTTTTATCTTTTGTCAATTTAAAAATTTTTAAATCAGCACTGAGAACATACGTTCCGTTTAAAACCGAAGGAAAGGAAACTAATTTCGTCGTCCGAGGTTTCAATACTTAAAACCATTTTCCTGTTCTTTCTCCACAGGTCCATGCCCCGTATCGCAGAAAGCGCCCCCCTTAAAATAAACAGGATAACACTGTGAAAAAGAAGAAACCAAGGGTAACAAGACAGCCTTTTCATCTCCCCCTGGTTTAGTTTTGCCATTTCCCCCCTTGTTCTTTTGCTAATGCTGGGGACAACAAAAAATTGTTAAGATAAACATGTACGACAAAGATCACGTTTGCCTGCCTCGTTCCCCATCTTTTTGACATCAACACAAAGAACCCAAAACAACATGAAACGTGTGGCGACAATACACTTTTGTAGTGTGCGATGATTCTGAGAAAAAAAGGGTAGCAGAAAAATTTTTTTTTGACTGTTGTGTAAAAAAAAAATACTGAAAAAGGTATAGAGGAAAATAATAAAGCAAACGGATTCAAAAGGATGCAGTTATCCCACAACAGCACAAAAATAATGTTAAACTCAAAAACAGCAACAGAATCTTGTCAAAAAAAAATCATAACAAATAATGGCAACTATTGAGGAAAAGGGGAAGGCTTGGCAAAATTTCCCCATGCTTTTTGGGGGGGTTCCACAAATCACTTTTAATGGAGCAAAGATGTGTGAAAGGGAAAACCTCACTAGGACCCATCGTGATGTTGTGTTGTAAAGTTGTGAAAAGGATATTATTAGTGTGAATGACAGTCCAAGATTTTTTAAAATATATTTAAAAAACATTGGGGTCCCGTCACAATGAACGTTTTTAAAGCCAATTGCACAACCCCTTATTCACATAAGTTTCATGTTTTTTGCCTCATCCCCCCCCAATTCTCTCCGGCCCCCTTCCCCCCTAACCCCCCTTTCCCAAACCCCCATCCTCCATCGTCCGTTTTTGTGAAAAAGGGGCCTTAAACCAAAACCCACAAACTAGTGCATTCCTATTTAACTCTCTGCTACTCTCTTTCCCCCTTTTCTCTCTCTCTCTCTCTCCCCTCTCCTCTTCTCCCCTCTCTCTCTCAAAAAATCACAAATTAATATGTATGTAAATTAAACCTAAATACCAAATAAATGCCTTAAAAAATTAAAAAACAAAATCAAAAAATAAATGAATCTATTAATAAAAATAAAAGTAATCATTATTAATAATAATACAAAAATAAATCAAAAGATGAGAAAAAAAAAAGGAATATTTGAAAATGTGAAGATTTTGAAAATGGTTAAATTCTTAGGATAACATAGACATGGTCCAATTACACCCCAGGCAAATGACGAAAAAAAAAGGGAAAAAAAATAACAAAAAGGAGAAAGGGGGTTAAAGGGGAAGGTGATTAAGGAAAAAAGGAAGCAAAAGAACAAAAAAACAAGAGAAAAAACAAAATGGAAAAAAAACCCCCAAATCGCGGGTGGTAAATGAAACCAAATAATTGTTGTTACTTAATCGTTAGTTAGTTTTTTTTTCCCCAGTTTTAATCATCTTCTATAATACTTATGGTACATCAATTCCCTTTTTTAAACATTTCTTTTTCCATTTCTTTCTGTATTTTCCCCTTTTCCCCTCTTCTTTGTTTTTTTCTTTTTTTTTGGTCTTATATTTATTATTACTTTTTTTTATTTTTTATATATCTATGTACATATACTTTTTTTTTCTTCTTTAAAAAAAAAGACAATTGAAAAATTAAAAACAAAAAAAGGTTTTATACTTTAATCGGGAAAAAAAGGGAAAAAAGAAAAAAAAATGAAAAAAATATTCTCATAACAATGAATAGCTAACAATTACTCTAATTAAACATTTTTAATAATAATAACCGCTATATGTCTGTTTAACTAACAAATTTTAATTTTCTTCTTTTTTTTATTCTTTACATTTTTTTTTTTGTTCCCGGATTCGAACCCCAACTTTGATGGGTGGGCGTCAAAGGCGGCTTTTTAGACGGATGTCTTACCCCACTGCAAACAAAAACCTATTGTACTTGACAAAGTTATTCCTTGAAGTTCACTTTGCTTCCCCCCAAATCAGCAGCTGTTCAATATTAATGTTTCCTACACGAGTCCGTTTGTATCCTGTTATGAGTCTTTTGTCAACTTTAGAAAGTTCTGAACTCACACTGCGAACATGAGTTTTCCCCTTTTTAAAAACCGGGGGGAAAGGAAACTACATTTCGTCGCTGATTTTAATACTATAACCGATTATTCCATGTTACGTTACTACCCCAGCGTCCATGCCTTTTATGCAGAAAGCCCCCTTAACTAAACGGGGATAACACTGTGAAAACAGAAAAACCAAGGGAAGAAAGACAGCCTTTTCACTCCACGTTTATTTTTTCCCGTTCCCCAGTTGTTCTTTGGTGAAAAGCTGACAACAACAAAAATTGTTTTACTGATAAACAGAGCTGACAATGATCATCTTTTTCTGCCCTTTTCCCCGTCTTTTTTTTACGTCAAACAATGAACGGAAAAACAACATAAAAATGTGTGGCGAAAATACACAGTTGTGATGGTGCGATGATTCTGAAAAAAAATGCGTACAAAACGTTTTTTCATATGCTTTTTGTGTAAAAAAAAAAAAACTAAAGGGGATAAAAGGGAAAAATAATACAAGCAAAGGATTCAAAATGGATGCAGTTACCCCCAAAACAGAAAAAAAAAAAAGTTAAACATCAACACAGCCACAGAAAATTTTTTAACAAAACAATCATAACAAATAATGGCAACTATTGAGGAAAGAGGGAAAGTTGGTCAATCTCCTCCTGTTTTTGGGGAAGTTCCACAATCACTTTAATGAGCAAAGATTGTGAAAGGAAACCTCACTAGGACCCAACGTGAATGGTTTGAAATTGTGAAAAGGAATATTATGTGTGATGACAGTCCCCAAATTAGTTACAAAATATTTAATATCAGTGGGATCCATGTCACAATGAACGTTTGCAAAGGCCAATTGCACAACTTCTTTTCACTAAGTTTATGTATGTGCCTCCTCCCCCTCCCCAAATTTCTCCGGCCTTCACCCCACCCCATTTTCCCCTTTTTTTCCCCCATCTCCTTTTTGTGAAGGGCCTAAAGCCAAAAACATCAAAAAAGTGCATTCCATTTAACTCTCTGACGACTCTCTCTCTCCCTCTTCTCTTCTTCCTTTTTTTCTCTCTCTCTCTCTCTTTCCCCAAAAGTCACAAAAATTAAAATTTTATTAAATTAATACCCAAAACCTAAATAAATGCCTTAAAAAAATTAAAAATCATAAAAAAAAAAAAAAATGAATCTTTTAATTAAAAAGTCAAAAGTAGTCCCCTATATTAATAAAAAAAATACAAAAAAAAATCAATAGTGAGAAAAAAAAAAGGAAATTGATATATGTGAAGATTTTAGAAGAGGTTTAAACTTCATTGAGGATAACATAAATGGGGACAATTACCCACCAGAGCAAATGACGCAAAAAAGGAAGGAAAAAGTAACAAAGAAAGAGAGAAAGGAGGGGTTTTAAAGGAAAAGGTGGATTGAGGGGAAAAAGGAAGCAAAAGAACAAAAAAGCAAAGAAAAACAAAAAAGGGAAAAAAAAACCCCCAAATCTGCGGGTTTGAAATGAAAAACCCAAATAATAGTTATTACTTAATCATTAGTTATTTATTATTTTTAGTTTTAAACATCTTTATAAATCTTCATGGTCATCAATCCCCCCCCCCTCTTACATTTCGTTTTCCATTTCTTTCTGTATTTCCTTGTCCATCTCTTCTTTGTTTCTTTTTTCTTTTTTTATTTAGTCATTTATTCATTTACTCTTTTTATTTTCTTTTTTTCATTTTATATACATTTTTTTTTTTCTTCTTTTTAAAAAAAAAAAAACAATTGAAATTAAAACAAAACGGCTCTTTACTACTTGTAACTGGTAAAGGCAAAAATAAAAAAAAAAGAAGAAAAATATTTTTCCAACTAATTTTTAAATTAATACTAACTTTAACTAAAATTAAACGTTAAATAATTAATAAAAACCCCCCCCTTTTTTCTGTTTTAAAAAATTTAATTTTAATTTTCTTAATTTTTGATTCTTTACTTTTTTTTTTTTTTTTTTTTTTTTGCCGGGTTTCGAACCCCAACTTTTGGTGGTGGGGTCTAAAAAGGGTGCCTTTTATCAGACGGTGTCTACCCCCTGCTAAAACACCCCTTTACTTTGAAAAGTTATTCCTTAAATTCACTTTTTCCTCCCCAATCAGCACTAGTTCAAATATTCAATGTTTTTCCACCGAGTCCGTTCGATGCCTGTTAGAGTCTTTTGTCAATTTGAAAATTTGCTGAATCAGCCTGCAGAAAATACCATCCCCTTTCAAAACCCCAAAGGGAAAAAGGGAAAATACATTGCGTCGCCCCAGGTTCAATACTATAAAAGATTATTCCATGTTACGTTCTACACAGCGTCCTGCCGTGTTGCAGAAAGCGCCCCCCTTAACGTAAAAAGGGGGAACACTGTGAAAGAAGAAAACCAAGGGTAACAAGACAGCCTTTTTTATCTCCCGGTTAGTTTT
>JAMYXO010003443.1:15000-20171 GCA_033310375.1 Conus canariensis | reverse complement strand
ATGCGTTTGAATGGACTGTCAAAAATACGTAAATGATTGTGCAAAAGCCTTTTGAACGTCATCACTAAAAACACCACCAATTTTCCACCCCCACCACTCACATGGTACCGGGGTTTCCATTAAAAAGTCACGCTGCCCTCATTACAACAACAAAAACAACAAAAACCCCCAAAAACACATTTAAAATTAACCAAAAAAGTGTCCTGAAGAGGCCCGGAGGGGGGTTTTGCTTTCCCGCACACAAAAGACGTCGTTTTTTTGATAAAAGGCTTTTCCAATTTTGGTGCTTTGAAAAACACAAAAACTTTTTGGGCTTGGAGAATGGTTGTGAAAATATTGAAAAAAAGTAAGGGGGTTTGAAAAAAAACCCAGGGAAATTATGGAAAATTTTTATTTATTCTTTTTGTTTGTTTATTTATTTATTTTCTATTTTTTTTTGGGTTTTTTTTTAAGCTGAACGGGTGGAAATTTCATGGTGGACAAAATTCTTTTTGTCCCGGTGGTGCCTGGGAAGTCGCTTTTTTGAGCCACACACATGATTTGCTTCAGAGAAAAAAAAAAATGACATAGAAATTTTGTCAAAAAATCAATGTTGAGAAACAGATTGAACACATTCTCTGGGATCAAAATGGCGTACTGACCAAACACAAATTGAAACAAAAATTTAAATTTTAAATTTGACCCTTTGGGGGAGGTACCTGTATTTTGTTGGGGGGTAGTAAAATTGGCTTTAAAACCTACGTAAGAAATGACAGAACTAAAATATGTTCTCTTTTTTAAGTTACGTCCTGTCTACATGAAAAATTTGTTTTGGTCTAGTTTTCGTGACCAACCGCATTTGTATATATGGGGCCCCGTTTTTTATGCTTTACTACATTTATCCGTTTTGGTTGTCCGTCACAAGTGGATACAACACCACGTCGTCATTTTCATTTAATTCATCTTTTTTACTCGTTCCCCACCCCAAAACAGAATGTCATCTACCGTAAAAATTGCGGGATGCCTTAACAGTTCACAATCGCAGGGGGCACTCGCTTTTTTTAGCGACGATTAATTTCAAACTTTTTAAAGTGCCGAAACAATGCCCGAATTTTTCATTTTTTATTTTAATTGCTGGATACGTTTTTTTTCTTACATTTTTTTTTCTCTTAATTTGCAAAAAAATTACCTCTCTCTCTCCTCCTCCTTCTTCTCTCCTCTCTCTTTTCTCTCTCTCTCTTCTCTCTTAAATAAGTCGGTGTTTGCGAAAGAAGAAGTTAGTCAGGGTTTTTTAAAACTCTGTCCATAAAGGGGAAATTTTAAACTAAGCGCTGTACATTCGCTAAACTCCAAAACATCTCGTGTTTCCGAAAAAGAAAGTTCGGGTAAAATGGTTTGTTCTAGTAGGTCCTCAGGATGGTAACAAAAAGCCATAAAATCTCCCAAGTGATTCTCTTTAAAAATCCCAACCTCAAATAATCTAAGCATAAATTTTCAAAAAACTTCAGCAAGTTCATTTTGGCAACCACCGCTGCAACATCACAAAATGCATGGCCTATAGTTTGGGGGTGGTAACGAGAAAGATCTTTCCCCTTATAAAGGGTTTGGACTGTAAATGACCAAAACATAAGGGGAGTCCCCCCAATTGAAAAAAAAAAGGGGGGGGGAGGGGGGGTCACTTCCAAACTGTCAACAAAAAAAGGGGAAAGGGAGTGGGGGGAAGGGGGACCCCTTTTTCCGAATTTTCATTAAAAAAAAAAAACGGGAACTTTGGGGGGGGGGGGGTGGGGGGGGGGGGGGGGGGGGGGGGGGGGTTTGGGAAAAGGGATTATTTTCAAAAACTGTCATAAAAAGCCGGGGGGGTGGGCGAGGGGGGGGGGGGGGTGATGAAGATGATCATCTTCAAAATTTTCAAAAAGCGGGAAAGTAGGAGGAGTGGGGGTGTGTGTGTGTGGGGGGTGGGGGGGGGGGGGGGGGGGGGGGCAGATTCGTAAAAGCGGGGATTGGGGAGTAAGTGTCTCTCTTTTCCCCATGTTTTGTTGTTTTTTTTTTTTTTCATATTTTGGGCCGAATATGGGGGGGTGGATAGGAGGGCAGAAGACTGTGTGGTCCCCTTTTTTTTGTTTCGTCAGTCTTTGGGTTTGCCCCTGCGCTACGTTTGTTTTCCCTTTGGAAGCAGTGCTGAAGCAAGAAAGCGCGCGTGCGTCGTTGTGTAAACAGATGCTTTACCTGCTAGAGTGCAAAACACACACACCACCACACACACACACCACACACCAACACACAACAACACACAAAAACCCAAAACTCTTTAATTTGACAAACACACAACCCACACACACCCCAAAACCACACAACACACACCACCCACACACACACGCTCCTCTCTCTCTCCCTTTTTCCTCACACACACACACACACACACCACACACACCCCACCCCCACACATACACACACAACACATCACACAAAACACCACCTTTTTTGTGCTTGTGTGCAACGAAAAGGCAACGATTTCAAAAGGGCTTTGTCTCATCCCCCTTTGTTAGCGCCCTGTGAAATTTGGTGCAAGTCCGGTCTTTTTCCCGTGCGCCGGCAACACAGAGCTCCCCCTGTCCAGCCTGCGTAGAGCAAAACCGTCCCCGCAGGTCCCGGAGTGTACCCTCGGGGGGGGAAAAAACATGGGGGGAAGAATCGCCCCCAATGGCCGACACAAAATGAGAATTTTTCGCAGAGGGCCTTCGCAGAAATTTCTTACTGTGGCCACATTGTGTTGGGGGGATTGTGTACGTTCACCTTGTGTCCCCTTTTCTGCTTAATTAAATTGCGGAAGTCACTTTCTGAAAATTGCATGCTGTAGGGGCAATGGGTTTGGGGACAGTGCTGCTGTCATTTCCAACTCCGGGGCCAAAGTTTAAATTTTTGCTTGGGGTCGGCTCACAGCCTGCGTTGACAGTGATTGACGCACCCCCCTTGGGGGCTGACAGGATCCCATTCTGTGATTGCAGTTATCTTATTTGTGCTTGACAGTTTTTCTCTTCTGTGTCGAGCGATGAAAATTTCTACAGGTTGTCGCAGGAGTGGGAAGATGGGTAAGTTGTTTTGCCGCGCGCACGTGTTTGATGTAGTTTGTTTATGTTCTGTGTCACATTTGCGCGCTCGTGTGCTTTCTGCTGGTGTGTGTTTTGTTTTTTCTTGTGTTTTTTTTTGTGTGTGTGTTTTGGTGTGTGTGTTGTGTGTGTGTGTTGGGTGTGTTTTTGAGTTAGAATGTTTCTTTTTAAAATGCGCTTTGGGCTTTCCGAGGTAAAGCGTTAATAAATATCCTTTTTACATTACTTACATTACATTACATACTTTGTAACGACTTTTAAGATAACTTCCTTTGTTATAGAATAAGTCATAGTGCGCGCGCGCGCCACACAACAGGCGCGCGCGCGCGCACACACACACACACCCCACAACAACACACACGGCGGGGGGATGGGGGTTCGATTTCTATCGATTGATCGAGCACCATCCCATTGGTTTTTTTTAAAAAGATTGATTTTTTTTTTGTGTGTGTTCAAAAGGAGAAAAATTAAAACTTTAGAAAAAAAGAAAAACCAAAAAAAAACGGATGGTGCTCGTCGAAAGATCGCCCTCCCCACCTCCCCGCACCCACACCAAAACCACAACACACACACCACACACACACACACACACACCACACACTGTGTGTGTGTGTGTGTGTGGTGTGTGGTGTGTGTGTTTTTGTTGTTTTTTAAAATTTAGCGTCAGTCTGTATAAAAGACAGTTCAGACAGACTCAGTGTGTGTGTGTGTGTGTGTGTGTGTGTGTGTGTGTGTGTGTGTGCGTGCACGCGTGCTTTGTGTCTGTGCGGGTTGTTTTTGTCGTCGTTATTTCTTTAATTCAACGTCTGTGCACTTTAACTAATACAGATACACATGCACGCGGCTTGCGCATGTGTGTGTGTATGTGGGTGTGTGTTGGGGTGGGGGTGTGCGTCCCAATGCATGCGCGTTTTGTTATAGTTTTGTATGTGCGCATGCGCAGGTGTGGGTTTTTTTTTTTTTTTGTGGGCCGCATCGCGCGCGCGCGTGTGTGTGTAGGGGGGTTGTTATTGTTGTTGTTTTTTATCCAATTAAGTATGTCGACATTGTGATATAAACAGAGGGGTGTTTTGTGTGTGTTTTGTGTGTGTGTGTGTGTTACTTACGTGCGTGCGTGCGTGTGTGTGTGGTATGCACACACTGCTGGCTTTGAATAGTGATTCCTCGGATCTTAGTTTGCGATTTCAGTATAAGTTAGTAATCAGTTCTTTCCTTGACTTAAAAAAAAGCTTTTTATCAATAAAAAGTGAAGATTTTAATAACAAATATTTTTTTAAAAATCGTCGATCAGTCGTCACTCAAGCAGTTTGATAGTCACTTGGATATCGTCCATTTACCTTTTAAATTGTTAAGAAATCTGTCCATAATTTTCTCTTGCATCGGGGTTCAAAACAGTTGATATTGTCCTCCCGGCGAAAAACTACAACGAGGGGCACTTCATTGAGAGCAGTCACTTGTGTAATGAACAAAAGGCTGGTAAACTGTAAATCCATTTTGGGACAAGTTTTCCCGCCCCTTCCCCTCTTCTGACTTTGTTTTCACCAAAGGTAGGAAAATGAAATGATTCCTTATTGATGATGTCCACAACCATTTTTTCCTTTCTCAGTGTGTCCTCATCCATCTTTACATTTTCGTAATGTCCTCGCCCATATTTCCTTTCTCAAGATGGCCACCCCCCCTCTTTCCTTTCTTTGATGTTCACACTCATTTTAAATTTTTTTTTAGTCCATACCGTCGTTCTTTTCTCATGAGTTACTTTCCACCTGCCCTTTTCACAATGTCCACACCATTTTTGCTTGTTATGATGTCCACACCGATTTTTGTATGTTACTTTCTCTGTGAGCGGCACATTCGGTTTTATCTTTTTTTCTTTTCTCTCCTTTCTCATGATGTCATCGTTATCTTTTTATGCTCATGATAATCACACCCATCTTCCTGTTGTCATGGTTTCATAATTCACTTTTCCTTGTTGTTGGTTTCCTTATCGATTTTCCTTTCCTTCCCAAGGCCGTATCTATCTGTTGTTCTTTCTTGGTGTCCTTAACTTTATTTTGTTTTCGATTTTTAATGTTGGTTTTATTA
>JAMYXO010003443.1:0-5000 GCA_033310375.1 Conus canariensis | reverse complement strand
CCACATCATAGCATAAAGAAAGATAGCATATAACTGCTGGAAGCACGCGTGTGGGTCAGATTGACCATCGCCAGCTCACATCGGGTCATGGACTTCTAGAACCATGGAGAGCTGGCACCCTGTGTTGGTCCCGAGACGAGGGGGGAGCCAAAGAGGGCGGGTCAGCGGAACCGCCGTTTGATGGCGGGGGGGATTGGGCGGGGGGGTTGATCTTTGGTGCTGGGGTTCGGGGGTCGTCTGTCAAGGGGGGTGGTTTTGTTGGAATCTGTCTCAAAGGGAGGATGAGGGTGTTGAAGGTGGATCGGAGAATAACTGTGGAGAAAGTCTGGTGGTTCTGAAATAGAATCTTCGAGTGCATGTACATAGGTATACACACAGACATATACATGCACGCGCGAGAGCGCGCACACACACACACGCACGCACGCACGCACGCACGCACGCACACATATACATACATACACACGCGCGCACACACATACACGCTCACACACACATGCACGCACACACACGTACGTATACACACACGCACATACTCGCACACATGTACACGCACACACACACACAACACACACACAACACAACACAACACACAACACAACACAACACAACACAACACAACACAACCACATGCACTCACACGCGCACGCTCTCTCTCTCTCTCTCCTCTCTCTCTCTCTCTCTCTCTCTCCCCTCTCTCACGTACAAACACATGCACGCACATAAATAACTGCATGTGCACGCACATACGCATGCACACACAAAAACATACACAAACGCAGGGACACATGCGCGCGCGCGCGCGCGCACACACACACACACACACACACACACACACATACAAACATGTGCACATTATATATTCTTACACACACGCGCGCGCGCGTGCGTTCACACACACACGCACACACACACACACGCACACACACACACACACACACACACACACACACACACACACACACACACACACCACACACACACCACTTCTGCATATACTCTTAAACAGAGCATATAGGAGAGAGTGAGAAATGGACAGACCGTGGTAGAGAGACGGGCATACCGCATTTGCAACTGCAAGTCATACAAACTTCCCCCCTCCTCTTCCCCTCCCCCTCCATTCACCCTACACCCCATCCCGGTCCTTCCTCTTCCTTCCCGTCCGCCACACACACACACACACACACACACACACACACACACACACACACACACACACACACACACAGAGTGACAAAAATGCAGGACTTGCAATGCGATGGTGAATCAGGCAAAACATTTTCCTCCGCTAGCTTGCCTCCCCTTTCTCGCTCCGTTTCATTTTGTCTGTATATCACTGATAAATTCAGCTTGAAAGCGACTCCCTTTACACATATTCTTTTAGAGTGTTAGGACTTGCATGATGTAAGACACAAACATTTTACGGCAGATTCCATGAAAACCTTGTTCAGTGATGTTCCGCCTGACGCGATCTCTGAATTCTTGAAAGAGATTAACATTTTTCATCGGATCTGAGATTTTACAGTGGAAAGATTTTTTTTAACAAAATTTAGGATGGGTTTTTAGAAGATGTATTTTAAAGAATTGTGTGAATGAATGACTTGTGAGTTGATTTTGATGAGGTGACAGCCCAGATAAGGCCCCTTGCGGTCGGCTGGGCTATAAGCTGCAATCAACAATACCTTACCTTACCTAGCTTGAAAACGACTCCCTCTTCAACCCCTCCGCCACCCCCCACCCCACTCCACCCCCACTCCACCTCTCCTGACGTCCCCTGCTTCAGATTTTCTTTTTAGTTTGATCACCTTGAACTTTTTATGCACGAGTGGCTAAAACACTGTTGGTTTAGTTGCAAAGTGAGATGACTGCAGGTGGAAATCTAAACAAATTTTACATGTAATGAATAGCGAACCGCCTAGAAAACGTAGACAAACGTATCACAAGACAAAACACGACGCGTTTCGACCTCTTAGGTCTTCTTAACCAAGATACAAAACACTCGGGACAACGAAAATGAATGAGCAATCACTTATCTTCATTCACTTCAGCGCAAGATGGACGTTGAATGAAACGCCCCTCTACCTCAGCACATTGTGTTGAACTGTCGCACAGTGGATGGAGACTAGGGACGTTGAATGAAACGCCCCTCTACCTCAGCACATTGTGTTGAACTGTCGCACAGTGGATGGAGACTAGGGACGTTGAATGAAACGCCCCTCTACCTCAGCACATTGTGTTGAACTGTCGCACAGTGGATGGAGACTAGGGACGTTGAATGAAACGCCCCTCTACCTCAGCATATTGTGTTGAACTGTCGCACAGTGGATGGAGACTAGGGACGTTGAATGAAACGCCCCTCTACCTCAGCACATTGTGTTGAACTGTCGCACAGTGGATGGAGACTAGGGACGTTGAATGAAACGCCCCTCTACCTCAGCACATTGTGTTGAACTGTCGCACAGTGGATGGAGACTAGGGACGTTGAATGAAACGCCCCTCTACCTCAGCACATTGTGTTGAACTGTCGCACAGTGGATGGAGACTAGGGACGTTGAATGAAACGCCCCTCTACCTCAGCACATTGTGTTGAACTGTCGCACAGTGGATGGAGACTAGGGACGTTGAATGAAACGCCCCTCTACCTCAGCACATTGTGTTGAACTGTCGCACAGTGGATGGAGACTAGGGACGTTGAATGAAACGCCCCTCTACCTCAGCACATTGTGTTGAACTGTCGCACAGTGGATGGAGACTAGGGACGTTGAATGAAACGCCCCTCTACCTCAGCACATTGTGTTGAACTGTCGCACAGTGGATGGAGACTAGGGACGTTGAATGAAACGCCCCTCTACCTCAGCACATTGTGTTGAACTGTCGCACAGTGGATGGAGACTAGGGACGTTGAATGAAACGCCCCTCTACCTCAGCACATTGTGTTGAACTGTTGCACAGTGGATGGAGACTAGGGACGTTGAATGAAACGCCCCTCTACCTCAGCACATTGTGTTGAACTGTTGCACAGTGGATGGAGACTAGGGACGTTGAATGAAACGCCCCTCTACCTCAGCACATTGTGTTGAACTGTCGCACAGTGGATGGAGACTAGGGACGTTGAATGAAACGCCCCTCTACCTCAGCACATTGTGTTGAACTGTCGCACAGTGGATGGAGACTAGGGACGTTGAATGAAACGCCCCTCTACCTCAGCACATTGTGTTGAACTGTCGCACAGTGGATGGAGACTAGGGACGTTGAATGAAACGCCCCTCTACCTCAGCACATTGTGTTGAACTGTTGCACAGTGGATGGAGACTAGGGACGTTGAATGAAACGCCCCTCTACCTCAGCACATTGTGTTGAACTGTTGCACAGTGGATGGAGACTAGGGACGTTGAATGAAACGCCCCTCTACCTCAGCACATTGTGTTGAACTGTCGCACAGTGGATGGAGACTAGGGACGTTGAATGAAACGCCCCTCTACCTCAGCACATTGTGTTGAACTGTTGCACAGTGGATGGAGACTATGGACGTTGAATGAAACGCCCCTCTACCTCAGCACATTGTGTTGAACTGTTGCACAGTGGATGGAGACTATGGACGTTGAATGAAACGCCCCTCTACCTCAGCACATTGTGTTGAACTGTCGCACAGTGGATGGAGACTATGGACGTTGAATGAAACGCCCCTCTACCTCAGCACATTGTGTTGAACTGTCGCACAGTGGATGGAGACTATGGACGTTGAATGAAACGCCCCTCTACCTCAGCACATTGTGTTGAACTGTCGCACAGTGGATGGAGACTATGGACGTTGAATGAAACGCCCCTCTACCTCAGCACATTGTGTTGAACTGTCGCACAGTGGATGGAGACTATGGACGTTGAATGAAACGCCCCTCTACCTCAGCACATTGTGTTGAACTGTCGCACAGTGGATGGAGACTATGGACGTTGAATGAAACGCCCCTCTACCTCAGCACATTGTGTTGAACTGTTGCACAGTGGATGGAGACTATGGACGTTGAATGAAACGCCCCTCTACCTCAGCACATTGTGTTGAACTGTTGCACAGTGGATGGAGACTATGGACGTTGAATGAAATGCCCCTCTACCTCAGCACATTGTGTTGAACTGTCGCACAGTGGATGGAGACTAGGGACGTTGAATGAAACGCCCCTCTACCTCAGCACATTGTGTTGAACTGTCGCACAGTGGATGGAGACTAGGGACGTTGAATGAAACGCCCCTCTACCTCAGCACATTGTGTTGAACTGTTGCACAGTGGATGGAGACTATGGACGTTGAATGAAACGCCCCTCTACCTCAGCACATTGTGTTGAACTGTCGCACAGTGGATGGAGACTATGGACGTTGAATGAAACGCCCCTCTACCTCAGCACATTGTGTTGAACTGTTGCACAGTGGATGGAGACTAGGGAACCAGGCCAGGACGGCGTCACAGGGGTAACGGACAGAGCTACTGTAACTACTGTTGTTGTTGTTGATGGTGACAACATCGCTAGTGATTAATATAATGGTGATAATACTAATAACGGACAGAGCTACTGTAACTACTGTTGTTGTTGTTGATGGTGACAACATCGCTAGTGATTAATATAATGGTGATAATACTAATAACGCACAGAGCTACTGTAACTACTGTTGTTGTTGTTGATGGTGATAATATCGCTAGTGATTAATATAATGGTGATAATACTAATAATAGAGTAAACGTGTGTTCGTATACGATGTGATTAAGATACCACATCTGCTAACAGTTGTTGCGCCCCTTACTGCCACTTCTTTGATGCTCTACCACACCCTCTTTCCCTTCCACCCGCCCCTTACTGCCACTTCTTTGATGCTCTACCACGCCCTCTTCCCCTTCCACCCGCCCCTTACTGCCACTTCTTTGATGCTCTACCACACCCTCTTCCCCTTCCACCCGCCCTTACTGCCACTTCTTTGATGCTCTACCACACCCTCTTCCCCTTCCACCC
>JAMYXO010003442.1:0-20173 GCA_033310375.1 Conus canariensis | reverse complement strand
CTCTGGTGAAAGCCCCAGTAACGGTGGGGGAAGACCATGACCACAAGGAAAGTCCTGTTGACAGCAGGAAAGCCCCAGAGGTTTCTTTTAAAGAGAGCACCTAAGACCTATTGCAAGAGCTGGGTCGTGTCTTGATGTGCGTGTTACCTGTCAGGGGAAACGAGTGGGTGCGGAGTCCGCATGGCAGTTTTTGGCGGTGGCATATTTTCGGGGGGCTCTGCAATCACGTAATAATGGGTTAGGTTCACACGTAAGGAGGTTGCTCCCGTGGGAGAACCTGTCGTGTTGCAGCCAGTGGACTTTTGCACAACGGCATTTTGCCACGGAGCAAGTATGTCCCTTGATGTCTCAATGGCAAGCTCTCTGCAAGCTTGCAACTTAGGTGAAGACGGCGCAGGCTTCCCAGTGTGGTGCAGGATCGTGCTCAGTCTGTTGGTTCGGTAGTTAACGACAACACGTCTCTGTATACCACTTCCATCTTCTGTGTGTGTGTGTGTGTGTGTGTGTGTGTGTGTGTGTGTGTGTGTGTGTGTGTGTGTGGTGCACACGCGCGCGCTTGCGTGCATGCATGCATGTGTGTGTGTGTGTGTGTGTGTGGTGTGTGTGGCGTGTATGGAGAGAACTATAAAATACCAATTCTGGCTCACCCACCTCCACCAGCTCCAACCGGCTAAAGCCGGTTTCGCTGCTGCTCCGGCGGGCGATCCAGAATAGGTATTTTATAGTTCTCTCTATAAGTAAAATAAATTCTTAAATAAATTCTTATACAAGTCATCATCAAGTTCTTAACAAGTACTTAAATAGATTTACAAACATACATAATGTGTAGGATTATCTGTTTTTAATACTAATTTAGAAAACTTTTGAGACTTTAGTTTTTGCTTAATCCTTCGTTTTTCTTGATCGTTTTCAATAACATCATTTTCACGCATACATTCATCAAATGCGTCTCTGTCTTTCATGTGAAATAAAACTACGGTCTTTAATTGTTCTCTAAAGTCTTTTAAAACTGAGTTATATTTCTGACATAAAATCCACACACTTATCCCAGCATGTCTTCCACTGAAAGCCAGTTTTGACAAAGCGTTTCTTTTTTTGACTATATCCTTTTCTGCTGAACAATCATCTATAATAAATAGTGTCTGCGTTCCTTCGAACATTTTAAAGAAATGCTCTAAGCACTCACTCAGATTATTGCTGGGATCAATCAAATAGATTTCATCATCTGTCCATATAAACCTTCTATCGTGATATGATTTATTCCATTTTAAGGTTGGACAAAAAATTACAATATGATCAAAATTATAACGATATATTGTTTCTAATAGGTCGAGGACAAATATTGTTTTTCCACAACCAGTCTGTCCACAAATTAATGAACAATGAGGGGTTTTTGTCATAAAGTTTAACATTGGCATTGACACCAAAGTTGTCTGCTCCATAGTTTTATAACAGAATTTAATTTACACCAGTTAGTGTTGTTATCATACTATCTGTCAAAATTTGATCAGTACAATAAAATCTTATAAGGTCTAAATGTGTCAGATTAATCCAACTCAGTTTTGTCAGATTGTTTCTATTAAGACTAACATTGATTTTGTTGCTTGTTGTTACGACCTTAAAATTTTCACCATCGTGACGAACCACAACAGTAACTTTAAGATTGTCAACGTCTAAGTTTTGCCAGCTAATAAGAATTCCTTCCATAAGGTTGTCACTGACACCCACAGCTCCATTCCTCCCCACATCTTTTAAGACAGAAATTTCAAGTATTATTGTGAACGTGTCTCCTAATAACGTGCGTGGAAAGAACTGTACTTTTGTAGTAGCTTCCTTCAAAACTGATTCTCTTCTGTGGAGGATGTACTGTTTGCTCCCAAACTTCTTTATTTCGATCTCTTTCCGACTGTTGTCCTCTGGCATAAGACTTACATGTAAAGGGCCAGAGTTCAATGCTTTTCTGAAACTTTTTGACGGTCAAAAAATGTAAATGGGCTTACGAATTCAAATTTTATGTCCCATTCTAAATATGGTTCTAAGTGCCATTTGTTGTCAGTTTTTCGAACTATTTTATATTTATACTGACCCGCATTATTTGCTTCTAGATTGCGTAGTTGTTCTAGTTTAGGAAACCTTTTGTTGTCGTCAACCTCTTTGCGCTTATAATAACCATCTTTAGTGTACTCAAAACCATACAAAGTGCCTATCTCACCGTTTTGTTCAAAGTCCTCAACGTCTGCAAGGTCTTTTAATTCTAAAGTTACACACCTCTCAGGCGCTAATGTAACTCCTGATTCTTCTGGCCCATGAGACATTATTTTTTAGTACACCTTATTATTTTATTTCTAAAACAATGTGCAGGTTATCACATTTCACGACTTTCCCTGTTTTATCTGTGATCTTTATATTAAATGATCTGACCCTCCCACAAGCTAATTTTTTAAACTGTAAATTAGGGAATTGTATAATTTCATAATCGCAATATGCAGCTTTCCCTGATGGAAGAGCTCTTAAAACAGTTGAGGGCCTTCCATCATATAAGTTTTCATCAGTGCTCAGCTCGTCCAAATGAACATAGAGTAATGAATGTAATGCAAGATCGAGCGGATATTCTCCCTCATAAGTAGTTTTGTCTGATGTAACTATAAAACTATAATTGTCAGTTGCAAAGCCTAACATTTTAGCTAGCTCTACATCAAAAAGGTAATGGTCTACTTCTTCTTCAGGTTTGAATGTCAACATTATTTTCAAATTTGCATTGTTAAGTTTGAGAGTAATGTCGAAGTTACTCATTGCTTCTTTTAGCGAGCAAAACCCGTAATAACCATCAGGTATGGTTAACTGGCTAACTAAGTTTCCTCTATTGTCAAATTTTTTAATCTTATTATTCTCCTTGGATTCAGTTATATTAAACCATACGACTTTGTAAAAAATTTCATGGAGTGCGACCCTTTGGGTTCCGCAGTTATTATCAATAGCATATTCTAAAAACGAAGGACTGTCTTGAGTTGTTATTGTTACAAACATTTTTAAAACAAATTTAAAAATGAGTGCATTCAAATATACTAATGCAAAATATTCTGTCGGGCCGCACTACAGTCCTAAAGATATAACAACTGATACCCTCGACATTTCTGTGACTCAGACTGACGCCTTTCAAGTAAAGGTTAGTACTCCATTGAACAGATATCTTAACCCTCCTATTAAAAACGACTACATCGCGAAAGTGTGGTTCAGTCATCCGATGCAGTTTTATCAGAACCAGTTAAACTTTGCTGTGTTTTGTGCTTCAACTGGGTGTGGAGTGTCGTATGCTGATCATTTAAATCATCCTGTTCCTTTGGTGAGGTCAGTGTATAGATTTCATTTTTATTACACCTTCAGACGTATTTTATCTGAACTGCAAGCGCCATTACCAAATGACAAAACGTTTAATCCATTCAGCAACAGAATAGATTACAAGGCTTTTGAAAGGATCTGTAACGAATTTGATATTGACCCAAAGACAGACTTTAGACAAAAGTTGGATCTTAATCACGGTTTAGGCACCCTTTATTTTTGGGGCGTGCACAGAAAGTATAACTATGATTGGAATCCTCCTTACACATCTTTCTCTTCAGGCACAACTGTTCACCTCGGGTCCATAGAGCAAGAGCATAAAACAGCATGGACAACATTTATTTTGGATACTTCTAATGGTCTAACTAGAGCGGGAATAGAACGAATAAACGACTCTATTCGTACTTATGTTTGGTGTTTGCTAGGTTCGCAAGCACAAACGAGATCAAACATAATTGATCCTTCTACTGGCTTTGACGCCCAAAAACAGTATTTAGCAAATTTAGAGGATTCTATTAATTCTGCAATTGATTTACCTTCAAGTATTAAAAGGTACCAAAATGTTTTGCAATAGGCAAGATCGAAAGTAGACTTTGCTGTCGGCACTGGTTTATACATGCTGCCTTCTGACCTCAGACTTCAGATAGGAACAATAATAAACTATAATAATGAAATCCTTGTGGCTGGCAATGAAGAGAAGGTCGGAAAAAACGACATAAATTCTAAGCCAGCAATAGCAATAAAAAAAGAAGTCCCAATCCCTGTGGCCCCCTCTAAACCCCATCCAATCCCCGAGACCCCCTCAAAACCCCATCCAATCCCCCCAAGAAATAATGACCATGAATATGAAAAGACAGCACTTGTTATTGGATTAACTGCCCTAGGATTACTTGGTCTTTATCTTACTATAAAGTAACCCAACTATTAAGACAACTAATGTCCATAAGTGCTCAGCCATAAAGCCAACTACTTTACTTGCGGCAGACAAAAGCCAGCTAACGATCCCTCCTATTATACCAGGCAAAGAATCTATTGCCTTACTGGCTAATTTTTTTAATAAACTTGCAAGATGATCAAGTTGTTTTTTTACCCATGATTTATCTGATGGTGGTGATGGTGGCGGAGGCACTAACCCTTGCCCACCGCCGCCTGTAATAGCCAACACCAGTGTACTTATTGCAAATCCTAAGGCTGTTATAACACTTGCTAATGTGACACCTTGCTCTCTAAACAGTGTTCTTATTCGTTCTGCTAACGTTGTGTCTTCATATAAAATTCTTTGGATAGTTTCTCTTATTCTGCTCACTTGAGTTCGTAATTGTTCTCGGTTAGTAGACAACACTTCTAGTCTTGCTGATCTCTCTTGTTCAAGATCTTTTAGTCTTTGTGTTATTCTTTCTTTAACATCATGGCCTAAGTTGTGGTCATCAGCCTCAACTAGTTTTTCTTTTTCTCTTTTTATATGCTCATCTAGTTCACCCAGTTTTGCTAAATTGTTTGTTAATTCGCCTCTGATGCTTCTCAAAGCATGATCAAGGGCCGTTATTTCTTCATAGGTAGCGGCGGATCGTGCATAGTTTTTAATACTGTTTCTTCTGAAAAACTGGTTTCTGCTTGCATTATTTTGTTTGCTGTTGGGCTTAAATCTTTAAGTTCCATGTTTTGTATTTGGTTATCTGTTGGGAGTTCTTGTAGTGTGTTTTGAAGTTTAGCAACTGCTTCCCTATCTAATTTTGGTTTAGTAATGCCAAGGCGATTTTGTTCGCTCACACTGAGTCTTTGTCTAATTGTACTCTTTTTTAAAAACTTTGATGAGTCTGGTTTAGTTGTAAGCTGAACAAGTTGTCCTTCGTCGTTTCTCACAAACAAATGGTCACCTTTTGTTTCAAAATCATTAGGGTCTATAAATTCGGGAGGTTCTTGACCTAAACTTTGATAAAATGATCTGACCTTACTTTCTGTTAATTCATGTCGCAATGAGCGCAATGGATGTGTCAAAGGTGTCATTTCACTCATGTCGTCTCCAGGATCAAAAACATCATAATCTTCAATGCCTGCCATGTTTTAAAAATAATTTATTTTTGTTTTATAAAAAAATGTCACAAGCATATGGCTCAATTCTTGACCCGCATAGAAGACTGAAAGAGCCCTTTGGCGTGAAGGGAAATAAACAGAATGTTATTGTTCCAAATAATCCATCTACTATTGATTCAGATCAAATTCTTACTGTTAAATTTCCAGACCTAGGAGCAGATGAAGTGATTGTGCCGGGATCTGCACGTCTTACTTTCAAAATAGAACTCGAATCAGCAACAGACGCAAACAGGACAGTAGTTCAGAATCTGGGACGGGCAATCGTTAAGAAAATTTCTATAAAACTTGAGGGCGAAGAAATATTTTCTTTACACAATGCAGACATATTTTTAATCTATTGTGATCTATGGCTAACCGCGAATGAAAGGGCTGACCTCGCGTTTCAAGGAATCGAAAATAACGAAGCACTAAAACACAGAATAGACGCCGAAGATGCTAAAGACAGTAACAAGGCTGAAGCTGTAAGTTATGCGTTTGGAAATCGCTTTTCTATACCCTTGGATTTTGAGTTGTTAAAAGCGCATGCACCATACTTTCAAGGAGCATTAAAAGACAGATTGTTATATGAACTAACAGAGAACTATAAAATAGGCATTCTGGCTCACCCACCTCCGCCAGCTCCAACCGGCTGAAGCCGGTTTCGCTGTTGCTCCGCCGGCTTACCCAGAATGCCTATTTTATAGTTCTCTACTGCTCTTAACTAGACCAAACGTTCATCCATGCACGTTTGACACAGTTAGAGGGGCTTCCAACTTTATATCTATGTCAAACGTTCATGCATGCGCGTTTGACACAGTTAGAAGGGCTTGCAACTCTATATCTATGTCAAACGTTCATGCATGCCCGTTTGTCCTAGTTACGAGAGCCACTACATCCTGTTAGACTCATGCTGCTAAAATAGGACGTTCACGCGTGAACGGCTATTTATAGTAACAGTCAGCAAGGCTAGTTTTGCCGCAGCACAGGCCTCCCACCTATTTTACAAAGAGTTTCACAAAGAGTTTAACTCTCCACACGCCTTTTCTTTTTTCATCCTGGGCTTGGGACTGATTTTCTTTTGTTTAGATACTCCACCATACAGCCGTAATAAAACACATGATCATCTATAGCAAGAAGCTGTTCCTCTGTGAACAAAACACGCCCGTCTGCATTGGAAGCCATGGCTAAACTGGCTGGCTCTTGTCCGGTCACGTGGCAGCCTCGCATTCTCTCGAGAATGTTCGGGAACATTTGCTGATGTAATAATGTTGCAAGTTCCTATAAATAGCCGCTCGCACGGGAACGTTCTTGGTCTTGTGATTGCAGGGAAGGTAAGAAACATGTTTTGATATGTTTGGAAATTTAGCCGCCTAAATTTATACAATGACGTCTAACGCCTGTACTAAACGACGCCGGTGGGGAATTTAGCCGTCTAAATTTATACAATGCTGCGTGGCGGCCCGACGCCCTTATGTGTAACTTGACACGAACCCGGAAACAGTGCGGCGCTTCGACTCGGCAATTGTGCAGTTGAGTAAGCCGTGGCTAGACATGTCTGACCTAGATACTACATAAAGGCAGAAGGGAGTTGTCTCCCCGGAAAAGAATGTAACAATTAATTGTGAAAAAAAAATCGTCATTAAGTCGTTCTAGGTTCTTATTCAAGTCGGCATCACGTTCTTATTCAAGTTCTTATTTAAGTTCTTAACAAGTTTTTATTCAAGTTCTTATTTAAGTTCTTAACAAGTCAACATCAAGTTCTTAACAAGTCATCATCAAGTTCTTAACAAGTTCTTATTCAAGTACTTATTCAAGTTCTTAACAAGTCGTCATCAAGTCGTCATTAAGTTCTTATCAAGTCGTCATTAAGTTCTTATCAAGTCGTCATTAAGTTCTTATCAACTTCTTATTTAAGTTTTATCAAGTCGTCATCAAGTCGTTATTAAGTTCTTATTCAAGTCACTTATAATTATTTATTAAGTTCTTGAAATATTATTCCATCTGAAATGGATCAAAATGATCTTTTGTTGTTGGCGGTTCTGGCATGCTTTTTTGTTTGGCTTCTGTATTTAGTGGTTGAGATTTTTTTGACTGCTTTGGTTTTTGCTGGCGTTGTTTATATGTTTTATAAACGTAATAACCACCCCCACCAACAGCAATGACGCCAAAAATGCTAACTCTTTGAATCCAAATAATCCATGTCGACTTTGGTGTTGTAGGTCTTGAATCAACTTGTGTATTTACAGCTGGCATTGAAACAACTGTTGGCGTTGGCGGTGTTATGTTTTCATTATGAGTTATATTCTGTGATTGCAACATTAATTTTTTTTGTTTGTTCCACTCTGCTAATTTTTTTCCTGCTGCAACGCGCCCAGGATGAGGAGGCTTTTTACTGGTCACTTTCTCCATCAATGTTTTCTGCTGATTTTCTGGCTCGGTCATTTTGAAGGGAAACAAAATCTATATGATTAAAAGTAATTAATCCCATGATTAATGGCGATAACAATGTTCCAAATCTGTAATATAGATCACATCCTAGAGACTCTAATGACTTTGTTAAAACTGGATCCTGCGTTAAATCATACATAAAATCTTGTTCAGAATCAATGGGAGCAAATCTACTAACTAGTTTAGTGTACAAACTAAGAACCGTTTGCCCAACACTTTTTACCATTCTTGACCCCAGTTGCGCTTCATACCTGTTGTGATACTTTACAATGTCTTGCGGCGACATCTGTTGAATCTGTTCTATGCTGAATTCATTTCCGAGGTACTGTTTTGTTTTTCCACACGCCGCCAAAGAATACAGCCTTTCCTTTTGACGCATAATAGCTTGGTCATCAACTTGATCATTTGTAAGTTCAGGAAGTAAATCATCGCAGTTCATGTTTTATTAATGAATAAATATTATTTTATTTTTTAAAAATGAGCACCGAAAAAACTATTACTAACCTTGTATACCATTCTGCTGTTATTGGAGGCCTAAGTGTAGGATACACAATGCTTGGTAAAAGCCTGTTAAAAATAAAACCAGCAGATCTTGGCAAACTAGGCTTTGAAGACTCAGCAAAGCTGATTGCTGTTATTACAGCTTCATTTGCTACGAAAGATTTTCTAGTTAAGCAAGGAATAATTCCAGACAGTATCAATATGTAAAAAAAAATACATTTATAAAAATGGCTTCACTCGTAATGATGATTGGTGGCGCTGTGGTTAATGCGCTTGCTTTTAGCGGAAGTAATTACGCGTTTAGTAAACTACAAAATAACGATGAGAGAAAAAGACATAACAGAGCTATGGAGCAACTAGCCGCTGCACAAGACACCTATGAAAAGCAAAGAATGGAGCAGTTAGATTTTATTAACGACAGACTTAAACAACAGGGACATGCAGCTTACACATTTAAAGATGTTGACCAGGCAATAAAAGAATATTTTCTAGTAACAGGCAAACAAGTTGAAACATTGCGTCCACCAAAATTTAGCGATTACTATCAACCATCAGAAAAACAAAAGATGCAAGAAATATTGTTTATTGTCTTTGGCATGACCGCTGTGTATTTTGTTGCACAAAGTATTGGCTGAATAAAAATGTACAAAATCTATTATTCTCCAAAAGGATATTGGAAGGGAATAACAGCAATTAAAAAGCTTAGCCAAGCAGCGGGAGTCAGTGAACAAACAGCAAAAGAATGGTTATCTAAACAAGCGATTTGGCAAATTTATTTACCAGCGCCTAAACGAATACAAAGACCACACTTTGTCAACACAATACCGAACGACACCCATCAAATGGATCTTCTATATTTACCCCATGATACGATTAGACGAAAAAGATTTAAGTACGCGCTTACAGTCATTGATATAGCTTCAAGATACAAAGATGCTGAACCATTAACACAAAAGAGTGCTTCTGCTGTTGCTGTCGCTTTACAACTGATATATCAACGAGGCCCGCTAACTTATCCTCGCATGATTCAAGTCGATGATGGAAAAGAATTTAAGGGCCAAGTGAATCAATTATTGTTAAAACATAGAGTTACCATTAAAAGAGGCATTCCGGGTGTTCACAGATCACAGGGTTTGGTTGAAAACTTTAACAAACAGTTATCTGAAAGACTTTTCTCCTACCAGTATCACAGAGAGCTGATTGACAATTCTCGCAACACAGAATGGGTTAGAAGACTGCCCTCAGTTTTGCGCGCAATGAATAATGAAGAATTTAAAGGGCTAAAACCAGTACAAGCAATCAGAAAACAAACAATAAATGTTGTTGAAGAGTCTTCATCCAGCAAACTATTACCATTTGGTTTAAAAGTGAGATACCTTTATTCACCGGGAGAAGCGGAAGGGGACACTCGCATCAGGGCAACAGATCCAGTTTGGAGTGTTGATCCATATGAGATAAAAAAAATTGTGAAAATGAATCCGCCCGTGTATTATTTACGAGAAACTGACACAACAAAACGACCAGCCCCCCGAAGATCTTTTGTGAAGGAAGAACTGCAGATAATCCCTCCAGACACAGTTCCAGTCGCTTAATTATTTTTTAATTTAAATTAAAATGGCGGCAAGAATGGAAAAGGAAGAATCCTTACGTAAAATGGCACTGGAAGCAAGAATGGTGAAGGAAGAGTCCTTAGAAATAATGCGAAAAATATTTGATTATAATCTTGCTATTAGACTAATATTTAAGAAGATTGATTATGCCATGCTAGACAAAACCTCAAATTTTGATTGGGAATATATTAAAAAAATTCGAGCGCATTTAGCAGTAATGAAAAATAATTTGGTTGAATTGGGTGATGATATAGTTAAGCTTAACGAACTGTTTTAATCTACGCAAATACATTTGGGTTTAAAATGGAAGCTCAAAGGGAAATGGCAGAAATGACAAAGGAAAAGTCTTTAAAATTAATGCAAGATTTATTTGAGTATCAGTATATCATTAAAGAAGTATTTGAGAAGATTGACAATCTCTGGCAATCGCCAGACAATCGCTTTAAACCCCAAAGCTTTTATTTTGATTTATGGGAACATGAATATTGCGAAATGACAAAAAAAATTAAAGCACATCTAGCATTAATAAATAATATTAATTTTGCTAAATTAGATGATGATATAATTGAACGTGCGATTGCTGAAAAATATAAGCCCATATGATTATACTATTCTCCAATGCCCGATTGCATATGAAAACTCTGGATTAACAAACACACGTTTTGTGTTTGTTCTATCTAATGACTTCTTTGTTACAACAGTTGTGTTGATCTCATGTAGATTAGATCGTAGTTTTACGTTGTCATGATGAAAAGTCTTATTGTCAAACAATGCTTTTTTATAGTTGTCATGGGATATGCTTGACTGCACAACACTGCGAGATATTCCCTTTGCTTTTTTAACAACTTTTTTTTGGCTTGAAAGACTGTACATTTTCGACCTCAAACCAACAAACTCCTTGATCACACCACCAGATAATTCATCCTTCATCTTACCTAAAACCTTCCTGTTAATATCTGAATGCAAAGGCGAATCTTTAGGGTAATCAGATGTGTCGTACCATCCCGCATGCCCTTTAGCTACTTCTAATTCCATGTCTTTATAGATATCTTCAGTAGGGATGTCGATTACAAAGGAATCTGTATCTGTGTAAAGTACTTTGGACTCAGGATACAAGGGCTTAAAGTAGTCGTAAAGAAATTCTAACATCAAAAGCTTCGACAGCTCTAAAACAGTAAACCCAATAAAAACGGGCTTATCCAATTTGACTTTCTTTTTTTTCATCATTATGCCAAAAAGCTGATCATGAAATCTTCTGAAGTCCTGATAATTAGGTTTTGAAGTCAACTTAATTGCAACGTTTTCTGTGGTGACCAATCTAACATCTTTACGCTTGTGCGGATTTTCCATAGTCTTTCCAAAACAGCTGTTGTTCATCAACTTGAAAAAGTCTTTTTCTGAAGCATCTGTGGATTTAGTTCTGAGATCAGTGTTCTTCATTATGTATGGTTTCATGAACTGTTCTTGATCAAAAGCAATTAATCGATGAACAGCTGTCAACTTCAAACCATGTCTTAAATAAAATTGAAGAAGTCTGTAATGACAGACATAATTTTTTTTTGTCACGAAGATTAGGCACAAGTTTAGGTGGTTCTGTCATTGACACTTTTAGGGTTTCTGCCGCTAATGGATAGTCATTATGGTAATCATGAAGTTCATGAGGATATTCTAAATCAACTTCTAGAATGAGACCTCTTTTACGATCAGCTTCTAGAGTAGGTAGCCATTTTAAAAACTTTTGAATGTCTTTGAGTCCTGTGTACATTTTAAAGTTGCGTAATGGAAGTGATTGCGCCATTGCCCATCCATACAGATTGTTTGCATCTAAATACATGAGATAGTTAGACCTTTTACTTGGATCATAGTCGTCCAAGTATTTGTTGTTTGCTTTACAGTAATGGTGCGACGCCATACTGATTCCCCCATGCAATCCGTTTTCAATCATCTGAAGCATTGGCAGGTCAGACAATAAATCAATTTGTACTCCAGTAAATTTTAAGAAAGTGTCCCAGCTCATCCCGGGCGCAGAAATGTAATGCGCGGGATCCAGGCTGTAATGTTTCATGCAGGTCTTCCTATAATTTTCAAAGACGTCCGCCAACAAACAGGTATCCGCCATTAAATAGGAATCATGATAGTCTCCCATCGTTTTACACTCTAACTTCTGCCACGCATCTTGAGCATGCTGGTAATCAGAATCACTGATGTCCTTTCCTCTGAGACTAGAAAAGAACGCGCCTTTAGGCGGAAGTGTATCTTCGTCAAACCTTTGCCAACTGTTCATGTACTCATAAGGGTAAACGCCCTTTCTAACAAGAGTTGGGTTAAAATATTCTTCTGTTATTGGGCAGGACTTTAAGGACATAGCCAGTGACTCTAATGAACCCATCATGTGTTGCATAGAGTCGTAGAAAGACATGTTATTTAAAGTGAAACACATGTACTTTTCTGATGACTGCGCAATGCATGACACCCTGAAGTCGCTGGTTACTGCTTGCATTATAAGGTAAGAGTCGTAACCTCGCAAGTTGTGAAAGAATATAGGCAGCTTCCATGTCTTTGGTTCAAACTTTAGTTGAAGATTGCATTTGTTATGTGCTGCTCCTCTAAACTTTCCACTAATGTGATCATGGTCTCTTACTGTTGGATTCTCTGCGGTGGCAACCAAGGCCGCCCCACAAATCCAACAGTGAGTGGCTGAGTCATACTGTTGTTGGTCTTCAGGCGTCATTATGATTTCAGATAAGTTTAGATTATTAGAACAGGCATTACGCACTTGCTGCATGCGTTTTAAGAAGTATTTTGCAGCATTTGGTCCTCTGTATAATTCTGGCTTTGAATGGGCGCCATCCGACCTAACAATGATGAAGGCAAATGAGCAAATCTGATGATTACTCATTAAGACTGTTTTAGGAAGTTTCTGTGGGGTTGGTCCTTCATAAGGAACAATGAGTGATTCGAAGTCTGCGTAAACAACATATGGACTAGTTTGCAACCGTTTCCAGTTCTTAAAACTAACTTTACTGCCTTCTCCGGGCGTAATTAGTTCTGTATCACAGTCAACTGGGCTAATACAATGTTTTATATGTTCGCTCGCAGCTTGAACGGACGGAATTCTTGTTAAACATTTTCTACAGAATTCTTGTTTGCTATGTTGTTTTGTAGTATGCACTAGTAATCTACTCATTGTGCGTATTAGAGTGTAGTGCAACCCATTAAGGCTTTGCATCAGGAGTAAGTCTACATGACTCCTGGTTGGTTCGCCTATTGTTGGACTGTTTTTTGACACTCTAATTGGCAGAAGGTTGGTTTCTTCAGACCATGTGTAGACATTAACAGTTATTGGTGGATTTTGTTTTTCAAACTGATCAATTTTGTCTACAGCCATAGGAAATTCAAGACCGTTAAAGTTAAGATCATTGGCCCACTGTAAATAGTTAGATACTCTCTCTGCATTTTTGGCAACGTGATGCAGCCTAGCAAGAACGCACCACATAAAACATTTGTCGTCTGAATTTTTTATGTTCAAAACTGCTTTCTTTGCAACTAATGTTGGAGGCAGTGGAATGTAAGACTTGCCTACAATCGGCTCATACTTAGCCTGTCTTAATCTGATGTCTAGGACTTCACCCTCTGACCAACCAGAGCCTCTCATTTTAGCTGCTTCAGAGGCTTCATTAAACTGTGTAAGAAGTTGATCTGCCCAACCGGGTGTTAAGTCATTATAAGAAAGAATAGTCTGCTGTTTAGTTGAGACCCAGACTTCTAGATTTTCTTCGTTTATTGTTATATAGTCGATTAAAACAACTAACCTTACTTTAACTGGAGGGTTTATTGTTAGTTTACTTGGAACCTGAGAAATTGCATGCACAACGCTTTCCCGCACGTTTTTTGGATTAATAACTTCTAAATCAATCTCATTTAGTGCTCTTGACAAACGCTCTTCCTCGAGCATTGCTTCAAACAATTCATCTGAACCTTCATATATCTTATCCATGTTGAGTTTCTTTTCTAACTCAAAATATTTATTTAAATTAAAAAAAAAAAACTTAATCAGAATCAATATCAACGGTCTTTTTGTGCTTGGACTCATAAACTAAAGTATAAACGCCCTTTGGGGTTGTTAATGTGAGCTGTTTAGAACAGAGTTTAATGTTTCGTTTACTTTTTTTAAACATTCCTTTTTTATCTGGTCGGTGTCTGGTTGTTGAGAAAAAGTTGCCCTTGCCTTTCTTTGAAGATCAAACTTTTGTCTTTTGTAGTCCTCAAAATCAGCCTGTAGGCGACTAAATTCTTCATCCGTGATGTTCGAGTCAGCAAGTGCTTTATCAATTATCAGTTTGAAGGAACTAAGTTTAGCTGTTATTAGTTGAACCATAGCTGTGTGCTTTTGGAGTTTAGCTTTTATTTTTTTGCTGACAGCACTTACAGCCAATGAACACAGGCCAAGAGTTAAAGACAAACCACCTAGAGGTATAGCTACCGGTGCACCTACGCCTGTTGCTAAGAGACCTACACTTGTTCCTGCTGATAGAGCACTAGTGATCGATGCTCCAGTATTAACATATGTAACAGCATTAAAGACAGCAGAATACCTTCGTTTGGTTTTGCTGTATTTTGAAAGGTCCTGCTCTAGTTTTTGTTGCATTTGTGTTATGTTTGTTAATCTGAAAGTTTTTATGTCTACAGCAACAGCTATCTCTTCTTTGGGCACTTTTGGATAAGTCGTAACAGACATGCTTTTTTAAAATAAAAATAATTTAGTATTGGATATCTTTCAATCTGTTATCTTGAATATTCAGCTGCGCATCATATATTAAAAACAAATGTACATTAAGTGGTTTATCACTCTCTTTTTCTTTATCAATTTGAATGTTTATTACGTCTTTAACTGTTCTCCCACTCCCATGCAACTGATTATCTTCTGTTGACCTTAGGTCAATCCATAAACCGTATTTCGTTGTTAAATATTCATCAAGTCTAACACTGTGAAGGTGTAGATCTTTAGACACAAGGTCTACTGTTGGATTTCTACACCTCCCGCCTCCAAACAATTTTCTTATTTCATCAAAATGATGATAAGGTTTAAGCCCGCTACCGTAGACTTGGTTAGGACTACCCTCAATTGAACATTGTACTTTAGTTATTTTAGGATTAATAAACTTTTCACTTTGTCTTTTGAATGGTTCTTCATCTTCACACAGCAATAAAATACCTTTAAGGGATCGTGCTGCGGCACTAAAACTAAAGTTCCATATTGTGTCTGCCCTGCTTTTAGGATATTTAGTATGATGAATCACTCTTTCGTAATATATTGCTAATTTTGACTGATATTGTTGCTCAATCAGCCTTGCTAAGTTAGGGTTGCTAACAATGTCAAACTCTAACGAAATGTCGAAAATGCTGTACTTGGAATCAGTGTCTGTCGATCTAATGACACGTTTGTATTCATTAAAAGTTAGTTCATATGACAATCTGTCTTTTAATGCTCCTTGAAAGTATGGCGCATGCGCTTTTAACAACTCAAAATCCAAGGGTATAGAAAAGCGATTTCCAAATGCATAACTTACAGCTTCATACTTGTTACCGTCTTTAGCATCTTCGGCGTCTATTCTGTGTTTTAGTGCTTCGTTATTTTCGATTCCTTGAAACGCAAGATCGGCCCTTTCATTATCGGTTAGCCATAGATCAGAATAGATTAGAAATATGTCTGCATTGTGTAAAGAAAATATTTCTTGCCCCTCAAGTTTTATAGAAATTTTCTTAACGATTGCCCGTCCCAGATTCTGTACAACTGTCCTGTTTGCGTCTGTTGCTGAATCAAGTTCTATTTTGAAAGTAAGCCGTGCAGATCCCGGCACAATCACTTCATCTGCTCCTAGGTCTGGAAATTTAACAGTAAGAATTTGATCTGAATCAATAGTAGATGGATTATTTGGAACAATAATATTCTGTTTATTTCCCTTCACGCCAAAGGGCTCTTTCAGTCTTCTATGCGGGTCAAGAATCGAGCCATATGCTTGTGACATTTTTTTTATAAAACAAAATAAAAAGTTAATTATTTAAAAACATGGCAGAAGAAGATTATGATGTTTTTGATCCTGGAGACGACATGAGTGAAATGACGCCTTTGACACATCCATTACAATCATTGCGGCGTGAATTAACAGAAAGTAAGGTCAAATCATTTTATCAAAGTTTAGGCCAAGAACCTCCCGAATTTATAGACCCTAATGATTTTGAAACAAAAGATGACCATTTGTTTGTGAAAAACGAGCAAGGACAACTTGTTCAGCTTACAACTAAACCAGACCCAACAAAGTTTTTAGCAAAGACTACAATTAGACAAAGGCTCAGTGTGAGCGATCAAAATCGCCTTGGCATTGCTAAACCGCGAAGATTAGACAGTGAGGCAGTTGCTAAACTTCAAAACACACTACAAGAACTCCCAACAGATAACCAAATACAAAACATACCCCTTAAAGATTTAAGCCCAACAGCAGACGAAATAATAGAAACCAGTTTTTCAGAAGAAACAGTATTAAAAACTATGCACGATCCGCCGCTACCTATGAGAGAAATAACGGCCCTTGATCATGCTTTGAAAAGCATCAGAGGCGAATTAACAAACAATTTAGCAAAACTGGGTGAACTAGATGAGCATATAAAAAGAGAAAAAGAAAAACTAGTTGAGGCTGATGACCACAACTTAGGACCTGGTGTTAAAGAAAGAATAACACAAAGACTAAAAGATCTTGAACAAGAGAGATCAGCAAGACTAGAAGTGCTGTCTACTAACCGAGAACAATTACGAACTCAAGTGAGCAGAATAAGAGAAACTATCCAAAGAATTTTATATGAAGACACAACGTTAGCAGAACGAATAAGAACACTGTTTAGAGAGCAAGGTGTCACATTAGCGAGCGTTATAACAGCCTTAGGATTTGCAATAAGTACACTGGTGTTGGCTATTACAGGCGGTGGGGGAGCAGTGCCACCAGGACCACCATCAGATAAATCATGGGTAAAAAAAACAACTCGATCACCTTGCAAGTTTATTAAAAAAATTAGCCAGTAAGGCAATAGACTCTTTGCCTGGTATAATAGGGGGGATCGTTAGCTGGCTTTTGTCTGCCGCAAGTAAAGTAGTTGGCTTTATGGCCGAGCACTTATGGGCATTAGTTGTCTTAATAGTTGGGTTACTCTTTAGTAAGATAAAGACCAAGTAATCCTAGGGCAGTTAATCCAATAACAAGTGCCGTCTTTTCATATTGATGGTCATTATTTCTTGGGGGGATTGAATGGGGGGGTTTGGGGGGCTTGGGGATTGGTGGGGCTTCTTTTTTTATTGCTATTGCTGGCTTAGAATTTATGTCGTTTTTTCCGACCTTCTCTTCTTTACCAGCCACAAGGATTTCATTATTATAGTTTATTATTGTTCCTACCTGGAGCCTGAGGTCAGAAGGTAGCATGTATAAACCAGTGCCGACAGCAAAGTCTACTTTCGATCTTGCGTATTGCAAAACATTTTGGTACCTTTTAATACTTGAAGGCAAATCAATTGCAGAATTAATAGAATCCTCTAAATTTGCTAAATACTGTTTTTGGGCGTCAAAGCCAGTAGAAGGATCAATTATGTTTGATCTTGTTTGTGCTTGCGAACCTAGCAAACACCAAACATAAGTACGAATAGAGTCGTTTATTCGTTCTATTCCCGCTCTAGTTAGGCCCTTAGAAGTATCCAAAATAAATGTTGTCCATGCTGTTTTATGCTCTTGCTCTATGGACCCGAGGTGAACAGTTGTGCCTGAAGAGAAAGATGTGTAAGGAGGATTCCAATCATAGTTATACTTTCTATGCACGCCCCAATAATAAAGAGTGCCTAAACCATGATTAAGATCCAACTTTTGTCTAAAGTCTGTCTTTGGGTCAATATCAAATTCGTTACAGATCCTTTCAAAAGCCTTGTAATCTATTCTGTTGCTGAATGGATTAAACGTTTTGTCATTTGGTAATGGCGCTTGCAGTTCAGACAAAATACGTCTGAAGGTGTAATAAAAATGAAATCTATACACTGACCTCACCAAAGGATCAGGATGATTTAAATGATCAGCATACGACACTCCACACCCAGTTGATGCACAAAACACAGCAAAGTTTAACTGGTTCTGATAAAACTGCATCGGATGACTAAACCACACTTTCGGGATGTAGTCGTTTTTGATAGGAGGGTTAAGATAACGATCCAATGGAGTACTAACCTTTACTTGAAAGGCGTCAGACTGAGTCACAGAAATGTCGAGAGTATCAGTTGTTATATCTTTAGGACTGTAGTGCGGCCCAACAGAATATTTTGCATTAGTATATTTGAATGCACTCATTTTTAAATTTGTTTTAAAAATGTTTGTAACAATAACAACTCAAGGCAGTCCTTCGTTCTTAGAGTATGCTATTGATAATAAATGCGGAACCCGAAGGGTTGCACTCCATGAATTTTTTTACAAAGTCGTATGGTTTAATATAAGTCAATCCAAGAAGAATAATGTAATTCAAAAACTTGACCTTGGTGGAGACGTAATTAGCCAGTTAACCATACCTGATGGTTATTACGGGTTTTGCTCGCTAAAAGAAGCAATGAGTAACTTCGACATTACTCTCAAACTTAACAATGCAAATTTGAAAATAATGTTGACATTCAAACCTGAAAAAGAAGTAGGAGGTTACCTTTTTGATGTAGAGCTAGCTAAAATGTTAGGCTTTGCAACTGGCAATCATGGCTTTCATGCCTTTCATAGATTTATAGTTACACCAGACAAAACTACTTATGAGGGAGAATATCCGCTCGATCTTGCATTACATTCATTACTCTATGTTCATTTGGACGAGCTGAGCACTGATGAAAACTTATATGATGGAAGGCCCTCAACTGTTTTAAGAGCTCTTCCATCAGGGAAAGCTGCATATTGCGATTATGAAATTATACAATTCCCTAATTTACAGTTTAAAAGATTAGCTTGTGGGAGGGTCAGATCATTTAATATAAAGATCACAGATAAAACAGGGAAAGTCGTGAAATGTGATAACCTGCACATTGTTTTAGAAATAAAATAATACGTTGTACTAAAACATGTCGCGTGGGCCAGACGATTCGGGGGTCACATTAGCGCCTGAGAGGTGTGTAACTTTAGAATTAAAAGACCTTGCAGACGTTGAGGACTTTGAACAAAACGGTGAGATAGGCACTTTGTATGGTTTTGAGTACACTAAAGATGGTTATTATAAGCGCAAAGAGGTTGACGACAACAAAAGGTTTCCTAAACTAGAACAACTACGCAATCTAGAAGCAAATAATACAGGTCAGTATGAATATAAAATAGTTCGAAAAACTGACAACAAATGGCACTTAGAACCATATTTAGAATGGGACATAAAATTTGAATTCTTAAGCCCATTTACATTTTTTGACCGTCAAAAAAGTTTCAGAAAAGCATTGAACTCTGGCCCTTTACATGTAAGTCTTATGCCAGAGGACAACAGTCGGAAAGAGATCGAAATAAAGCCGTTTGGGGACAAACAGTACATCCTTCACAGAAGAGAATCGGTTTTAAAGAAAGCTTCTACAAAATTACAGTTCATTCCACGCACAAAATTAGGAGACACGTTCACAATGATATTTAAAATTTCTGTCTTAAAAGATGAGGCGAGAAATGGAGCTCTGGGCGTCAGTGACAATCTTATGAAAGGAATTCTTATTAGCTGGCAAAACTTAGACGTTGACAAACTTAAAGTTACTGTCGTCGTTCTTTACAATGGCGAGGATATTAAGGTCATAACAACAAGCAACAAAATTGATATTAGTTTAAATAGAAACGATCTTACAGAACTGAACTGGATTAATCTTACACATTTGGGCCTTATAGGGTTTTATTATACTGAACAAGTTTTGACAGAGAGTATGATAAAAACAATAACTGGATTAGATTAAATTCTGTTTTAAAACTATGGAGCAGACGACTTTGGTGTCAATGCCGATGTTAAACTTTATGACAAAAACCCCTCATTGTTCATTGATTTGTGGACAGACTGGTTGTGGAAAAACAATATTTGTCCTCGACCTATTACAAACAGTTTATCGTTATAATTTTGATCATATTGTAATTTTCTGTCCAACACTCAAATGGAACAAAGCATATCACGACAGA
>JAMYXO010003441.1:0-20173 GCA_033310375.1 Conus canariensis | reverse complement strand
GTACCCTCAAAACAAACAAGGTCATTCTCCCAGTAAGGTTGGTCCTTTCTTTCATGTAATGACAAGTGAGATTTGTGACCTCGAAGCTAGACTGGACAGGACTGGCCTAGCCTAAATGCTCTATTCAAAAAACAAAAACTATTTTGCTGTGAGACACTTACCACATCCTTTTGTCCTCATCATCTTTGTACTGCAACATCTTGGCCTGCCTGGATGTCCACTCTACAAACACAGTTTTGACATTTGAGTTCAATTGCTACCTGAAACAAATGCAAAACTGTGTACACACACACAAAGGGACTGTGCTACTTACCAGCAGAAGATCCAAGCCTAACAATGGCTGTCACTCCCGATGTCCCGGAAAACCCTCTGTTCAGCTGGCCCCCGACCTGGGGTAGTCTTCCTCACCTGCAATGATTCAGCATATACTGGTGTGATTTAGGAACTACTGATGACTTTCTGAATTTTACGTGCAGTACATGGCACCTTGAACACTAACTCTCCCACCCAAGTATCAGTCAGTTTCCTATTTACAAGCAACTGTTCAACACCTACCAGGCTCTTCAGTGTGGTTTTCTGAGCGGATTCTTCAAGAGACCTCTTCTTTAGCAGAATGTCTTCACTCTAAATTCAGGAATCACTGAATCACACATGATGAGTTAATATGCACGCCCCAAACAATACTGCCTCTGTAAATAACACTCCCTTGCACACATACATGCATCTCTCCCTGTCCCTGTGTAGTCAGTTTGAGATGCCTGCATATAAAACACAACTAAGAGACATCCAACAATAATATTATCCCTATACACAACACACACACACACACACTTACACACACACACACAGAAACACACCTCGCCATGTCTCTGTCCCTCCAAATGGTTCAGCGTCTTCAGCAGTCTTGAGACACCTGCACAGACAAAATAATGAGTTAACTGCGGCGGGGCCTGACCGGGCTGTGGCTGTGGTGTGGACGCGGTGTTGGAATGAGCAGTGTGGGTGCACTGCCTCTGAGGTGGCGCAGAGGTTGGGACAGCAAAAAAATAAAAATAAAAAAAATAAAAAAATAATGAGTTAAAGTATGGGCCCTCAACAATGTTGCCTCTGTGACTATCACACACTGGCTCACAACCACAATCCCATTCTCAACACCTCTCCCCTCTCCTTCTCCCCATCCTCCCCCTGTCTACTCCCTCCCTGCCCCCCTCCCCCCCCCCCCATCCCTGTGGTTCCCTCCCTACCCCCTCACTCTCCCTCCTCCCCCAGCCCTCTTTCCCCCGCTCTGTCCTTCCAAGCTGTCTTGTTAAAACTGAACACCTTTGATTGCTGTCAGCTATTTCATCTGAAACATAAGAAATATAATTGCACAGCAACACACACACACACACACGCACACAATCACACACACACACACACACACACACACACACACACACACACACATATCCCTTGTCACACAGATTCACATACTTGCACCTTCTTGTCTCTACTCTCCCCCACTTCTTCCTTCCCTATTCTCCAAAGTCCCCCTCTATCCAGTCTCAACTCACAAGTCATCAACAATTTCTTTTTTTAATTCATACAACCCTTTAAAATACACCTTCTAAAAACATACCAGAACCTTCTTTAAAATCTTTCTTCAGTAAATTTCTTAAATCAGATGAAAAATGTTCATCTCTTTCAGAAGTTCAAAGATCACATCAGGTGGGACATCTCTGAACAAGGATTTCATGGAGTCTGCTGTAAAATGTTTGTCTCACATCTTGCAAATCCCAACTTCTAAAAGAACATGTTTCACTGTGAGTGGTACATGACATGGAATGCACCACGGAGCTTTTTCACCTTTTAAAAGATAAGATTGGGTGTAAAAGGAGTGGCCTGTATGCAAATGGCATAAAAATGTTTCTTCTTTAAAGCCGCCATGGAAACATTGTAAAAACTCAGGTTTGAATGGATATTAAATAGTTTGTTACCTGTCTTCCAGTTCCATTCCTCTTGCCAGGTCTGTATGTAACACAAGCCAGTGTTTGGGGTTTTCAGCTTCACATCAGACGGGAGTTGACCGTCTTTTCCATTACCTTGCAGAGGAAGCTGGTCAGAGCTACTGGACGGTAGTTTAATGGGTTGGTAAGGTCTTTTCCAGGCTTGGGAATCAGAATGATCAGGGCTTTTTGCCAGGAGGGTGGAAAACACCCTGTTGTCCAGATATCGTTGTACACTTTTAGAAGGATCTGAACACAGCTCTCTGGGAGACAGCAGGATCGTTGTAGGTTTGCAGATCCGATTTCAGTTCATCAATTGAAAAAGGTAGATTGTACACTTCAGAGTTATCTTAAATGAAGTTGCATGAAGATTATAGCAGATTTACTTGAGGATGCTGATTTCTGTTGAATGGTGGAAGCCAGCAGATTGGCAACAGCTTGTTTGTCAGTTATCAGAGCATTGGCAAGTTTCAGGTGATGAACTGACGGGTTGGTGTTCTTCCCTTTAATTTTCTGGATGATGTTCCAGACATTTTCATGAATATTTTAGATGTCAGCCTGCAGCAGAAGTTCCTCCAAGACTGAAGTCTACTGACTTTAAAAGTGTGTCTTGTTTTGGCTCAAAGCTTTTGATGGGCTTGAGCATTGGGAGCTGAAGGTCTTTGGGATACCCGACGATGAGCCCGTTTGCGTACTTTTGAGATTTGTTGGCAGTCAGAATTGAACCAAGGTGTTTTAGGCAGCTGGAGTTTATTGCAAGACATCAGGATAAAGGTTTTTGCAGACTTAAAATATTACTATTTAGTTACAGATTCTGGTGGGTTTTGATTTTGAAGAATGTCAGTTTCCTGGAGCTCCTTTGAAATATTTGCAACAAAAAGATTCCTATTAGCCTTCTTATAATCAAGGTGTTGTGGAACAGAGGTGTTTCAGCTGTTACGGATTTCAACAGAATGGGGAAATGGTCCCTTCCATGCAGATTGTCATGGACAAACCACTCTTAGACCAGGACCAGCAAGGGGTCACATATTGACAAATCTAAACATGAAAGTGCACCTGTGAAAGAATGGAGGAAAGCTGGGAGACCCATCATTCAGACAACACAAGTCCAACTCTGAAAAGAAGCAGACCTCTGGATAAAGTTCACACTACCCCCAAAGATTATGGCCATTAAAGTCACCTAACAGCAAACAAGGCAAGGAAGTTCTTCAAACAGACTGACATGGTCCTATGACAAACCAAGACGGGTCATAGACATAGCGAGCAAACTGTAAAGGTATTCATGGGGAGCGACTCTCGTAGCTACTGCCTGAACAGGGGTAGTAAGAGCACCAGGGCTGACCAGCACAGCCTGTGGATACGAAAGGCAATGCCACCTGTTAGTCCCAACATGGAAGGTTGTGCAGGTTTCAAAAGAATATTGAAGCCAGAAACGACTGACACACAAGGCCTTCCCTACTGGAAAGATCTCCTCCAACTACAGAGCGGAGATAATAGCACTGCTCCACGCAGTGAGGATCTTTCTGGGACCGGCCAGCCCATCACAGAAGGTTGTCTTCTTCACAGACTGCCGATCTCTGCTGCAGCGACTTCAGAACACAAGAAATGAACAACATACGCAAGACATCAAGGCTGCCCTCCATGAACTCTCAAAACAGTCTGTCATTACGCTTCAGTGGATTCCGTCTCACTGTGGGATCATGGGCAATGAAAAAGCTGATGCTCTCTCCAAGGCAGGCAGCAAAATGGAGCAGTTCAGCCACCCTGTGACGTACAGGGAGGCCAAGACCATCATCCACCTTAACCACCTGAAGATCACCTACACTGACCAGTGTCCATGCAGCACTGGACCCCAGACCCTTGAACATGTCCTCCTGCGCTGTCCTACTCACGCAGCTCTACGACACAAAACCTGGCCGGGGGGAGCGGAGTTTCAGGCGCAGCTTTGGGGAGCTCGTTCTGACCTGGAGAAGACCGCGGGCTTCATCATGGCGGCCGGGTTACAAATCTGACGCATCCAGCTTCAATCGAACGCAGAAGAAGAAGCCAGAAAGACTGAGAGGTTTCTGGCTTTGAACTTTTGTTTGCTGAAGAGATACTACCTGAGGTTTAAGTATACTACACAAAAGCTGCAGCTCCTCAAAGTCTGAGTTTAAAGGATTCGCGGGTGTTGGCCATGCCATGAGGACAGGTTTTGACTGAGCACTCTTCACACACAGTACACGAGTTTACACCCAAGGCATTTTTCTGACTGCCATTTTTTTCACATTGCACCGGCCAAATCTATTCAGTGACTTTGTTGCTGTACCATTCAAAATCTTTTTGACATTTTCTATTTCATTGAATTGAATCACTCACTTGGTCTGTATCATGGCAACCAGCGTGGAGATCGGCGTGAACCCCATCTTCATAAAAGCAAGGAACCAGCTGCTTGTAAAATGTATGGCAGTTGGAGGGGCTGTTCTACAACTCTCAAACAACAACCCATTCATTTTAAAGGGTGGCTCCGGGGAGGAAAAACCCTTGACGAAAGTGTGGATTGATAATGTCCCAATATCTGTTGCTGACACCAAAAAAGAGCACTCCTTAGTGCAAGTAGGCTGTGAACTTTGTTCTTCCATCAAAGCTGAGAGAGCCAAAAATGCTGATCACAAGCTGACAAGATTCTTAACAAGGTGTAGATTTGTCTACATAACTGTCCCTGCTGTTCCACTTGAATAAACCCTCAAGGTAAGCTTGTTCACTGCTAAAATTTTCCATAAAGAACAGCCAAAGATGTTAAGGAAACCCATCACTTGTTCAAATTGTCTTGAACACCACGCATCAGGGTGTCAAAAGGACATTGTGTGCTATGCCTGTAAGCAATCGGGTCACATGTGGGTAGATACCGTTTGTGAGTTTTCTCCTGTTAAAGTGACTGCGGTGGCAGACGGGGAGAACATAAATGCTGAGGGACAGCAGCCATCTGAGACTGAGCCAGAGCAGACCAGCGACAGCCTGAGCTGTGGGCAGGACTGACCACTCAGAGCCAGGCCAGGAGAGTGTCAGTCCACGCTCAGCTCATCCCTAAAAATCCAACAGTCTCCTCGTCACAAGTCAGAAACCCCCACCAAACACTGTTGCTCAAGGGAAGGCTCCAGCCCCAAGGCAGAGGGGAAGGGTAAGCAACAAACTGGGATAGTGCACAGTCCAGCTGTCACAGTCCTCCGGTATTGCTCCCCTGAGGTTGGTGACACAGGTGGTTTGTAAAACTTGTGTCATCGGACTGCCCTCTTACTGACGACCTGGACCTCCTCAACGGACAGTAATTTGGACTGTGAAAATATCGCATATCTTACTGTACACAGATGAGCCCACAATCTATTATCCTACGGATAAGTTACACATATGCATATGCTCTTTAAATATTAGAGGTTTAAAAAACAAAATGAAAAGAAACACAGTATTTCATTATCTGAAAAGGCATAAGTTTGATATTGTTTGTTTACAGGAAGCTCACATAACTGAAAATGGTGTATCAATGTGGGAGAAATAGTGGGGTGGCAAAATCTTTTATAATGCGGGCACAAACAGGAGTCAAGGAGAAATCGTTTTAATTTCTAAACATTTTCAGGGGAAAGTACACTTGGAGTTAGTGGTTGAAAGAATGTTAATGGTATCAGTAGAAAATGACTATTAAAAATTCAAATTGGCAAATGTTTATGCCCCCAACAATACCAACGACAAGTTAATGCTTTTTATGAAATTGCAAGAAGTGTTTAACACATTCAGTAAGCAAAACTTAATGGTTTTGGGTGATTTTGACTGTGTTGTGAACAATGAAATGGATATCATATCAGGTTTATTCCACAGCGAGGCAGAAGTGAAACAATTTAATAATATAATCAAAAACTTAACACTTTCTGACGTGTGGAGAACATTTCATAATGATAAGAAAGAATTTTCATTGAGCAGAACCAATCCGTTTGTTGCTCGCCGATTAGACTATTGTTTTCTTTCAGAAGAAATCAAACTCATTGCGTTTCATGTGAACTGCTAACCGTTCCCCTCTCTGATCATAAGACACTGGTAGCGTAGTTGAACGTTTGTAATTTTGGCCACTGGAGATTTAAAAATAGTTTTTCAAAAGACCCAGTTTGTGTTACCAGTAATTAAATAAATGAACTGTTAGACCAACTCTTAGATGATACATAGAATACTTGTTCCAGTGCTGATAAATGGGAACTCGGCTGTAAAAACCAAAGTGAAGAACGTCTCTTAACCCCTCGAGTGCAGCATCTGTGTAAGTGCTTGCCCCTGTGCCAAGGGTTTTTGGGTGTTTTGGCATAAAATAAACATTAATTCATAGCTCCTAATCCAGCTAAGAAAACCCCATAAAACTATACATTTTTGGAATCTGTGTTTATTGCTCTGTCTGATGACACCAAAATTAAACAGAAATCTTAACCTGGGTCTGAGCACCATGCAGTTATATAAACAAATGTGGAAAAAACGATAAAATTTGTTACAAAAATATTTGTAAAATATAAACATGCATCTATTATGGTTTAAATTAAAATGAAGAGCATGTGTTTGTAGTTATTCCTTTTATCCTTCAAACACTTCTGCACTCACACAAATTAATTTCTGTTCATGGATTACACACTAGCACATGTGCACGCATACATACACACTTGCACAAATATGCATTCACACATTCAATCTCTCTCTCTCTCTCTCTTTCTCTCAGACACACACACACACACACACACACACACACAATCTTCTCTCTCTCTCCATCTCACTTCCACTCCGGGAGTTGACTGCCGATCGCTGAGGAGTGAAGACGTGTCAGTTCAGAGCTCCCACTACCGTGTTTTTCCTTCTGCAACAATCGCTCACCCCAGGCATGTCTCTTCTAAAGCAGTGTACAGCACTTTGCCCCATGTGGGGGACTCTTGTATTCCAGTAAAAACCATAAAAGAGAAAATTTCTCTACGATTTGTCGAGTGTGTAGAATCAGCAACATTTTCTTACTGTGAAAGTTGGGGAGCTACAGAGAGACAGAGAGAAAACCAGGGAACGGTAGGATATTCTCTCGGACACCCTCCTCCAAACATATCATCGCTCCAATCTTCCAGTAAATGTTTTCTAAGTACAAGTTTGGACTTCGATCACCAGCATCATTGCCTTAAACTGTTTAACTGCTTAAACGCTGTGTCATTCCGTGGCTGTACATATACGGACGTTTGCTTTAATGTAGACTGCTTTTGTAAGAAGTGGGGGGGAAGCGAAAGGAAATCCTGCTGTCGACTCAGCCCGTGGCTGTACATAAACGGATGGTTGCTGTCAGGTAGCCTGTTATTGAAAGAAGTGGGGGAATGCGAAAGGAAATCCTGCTTTCAACTTATTCCGCGGCTGTACATAAACGGATGGTTGTTGTAAAGTAGTCTGCTTTTGAAGGAAGTGGGAGGGAAGCGAAAGGAAATCCTACTTTCAACTTATTCCGCGGCTGTACATAAACGGATGGTTGTTGTAAAGTAGTCTGCTTTTGAAGGAAGTGGGGGGAAGCGAAAGGAAATCCTGTTTTCAACTCAAAGAACTTTGTGAAAACGTCTGTCATCTGGATTTCTTGGTGTGATGAATTATACGATTTACGAGATGGAGTGAACGTATGCCCATAGCTAACACATACGACACGCGGGCACTTTGAAAGATTTCCTTGACTGACTGGCTGACTGGTTGGTTCTGTTGAATTGACTATCAGTGGTTATTCAGTTGAAGTGGCTGTCAGTGGTGATTCAGTGGATGTGACCATCAGTGGTGATCCAGTTGAAGTGACTATCAGTGATTGTAGCAGAAGCAGAACAACACAGATGTATAAACATGACTGCAGCCCGCTGTTCACGCCGCGCTTGTCGCGGAAGTAATAGAAAGCTGAAGTACCGGACACTGGGATATGAAATTAAACTCTCTTGGCCTATGTCAGTACTGAGAACAGTGCTACTAGCCTACCTGCTCCTCTTCATGTGTCAAATAAAGGGAACGACCAACCTGTCTTGTGGCTGTCATAACACTGTGGCCTGTCAACCTCTACAGTGCAACGACTATGTCAGCTGTCAAACCCTGCAGTTCAGCAACATCAAAGGTCTGCCTTTTACAATCCAAATCTGCATTTGCCAGCTTAGACGCCTTTTCCTCATGTTGGCTGTAGCAACTGGATTTGAAGCAGCCACCAGATGGAGAAGGCCCCAGTGTAGAGTGACTATCCACACAACGAAGGAGGTCCAGGTGATCCTCCAGCTTATCATCCTTGAGACATACATGATCTGGATCGGATGGTACCTTCTCTTCTGTATGGATGTGGAATCAAATCCAGGGCCTGGGAGGTGGATGCATCAACAAGACCAGGCACAGGACAGTCACAGCTTTGGCCCTTCAGACAGGTATAGGCAAAAGGCACGGGTTGGGTACTTTCAGAATCCAGGGTTTGAAGCCTTCAACACCAACCCAAGAGATCTTCACAGAAATCTACTCACTCTAGCTGGATATCCGACAATTCAAAACAAAGAATCAACAGACGATGTGCTGAGACTGGAGTCTCTATGTGGTGCCCTTCAAAGAGACAATCAACAACTGAAGCATGACGTGCAGCGGTTGACTAGCCAGTGCCAACTCCTGGAGCAATACTGCAGTGAGTTATACCAGTGGAAAGACTCTTTCATGGAGATGTCAAAAAACATTGATGACCACATGGATAAACTAGAATCTTTCTCAAGACGCAACAACATCAGATTATTTACGTCTTTGAAGGCCCCAATGAAGACAATTCAAAGTGCATTCGGAAGGTGGTGCAACTACTGAACAGGTACTTTCCTTGCAAGTCATGGACAACTGACGATGTCGAACGTGCGCACCGTCTTGGTCCTAAAACTGACAGCCATAATAATCCACGTCCCATCATTGCACGTCTGTTCCGATGGCAGGACACACTGGCCATCCTTCAAGCCAAAGAGTGCAGAAGGGAGATGGCAAACGATCTGGGAATCCGAGTCGCCTCTGATCTAACAAACCGCCAGAGCCAGGCCATCCAAGCAGAAAAAGATGCAGGCAGACACGCCTATGTCTGGAAGGGCCGTCTGTACTACAAGAATGGATCTCAGAAAGGACAGAGCAGAAGAGACCAAAGAGGTCTCACTGCAGGGGCAAACGCAATAAACCTTGCCCACAACCAGAGACGTGACATAGCTCACCAGAACAGAGAAGGCAGCAAAGTAGGCAGTCGACAAGAAAGCAGTGATCCTGCCGACAGGCCTACACAGGATGATCCCTTTGAACATCAACAACAGCCTGCAAGAGAAGCAGACGAGAGACCACCATGGACTTGGGATACGAACACATTCCCACTACTGAGTAAACCCAGACGAAACGTACGCCTTGGTGACAAAGGAAGAAGACATGTGGCCCCCCATCAAAAAGACCGAGAAGCCAGAGGCCATCAATCCAAACCGGTGCAATACAGCGCTACACCAGAAGATTGTAAAGCCACCAAGACAAAAAATCAGACGCAGGATTCAGTACCGTTAGAGAGACTGAGTCATCCAAAGTCAAACAGCACCTCCCCAACAAGATACAGGAAAAAAGTGGATGCACGGGGCATTAGGCTGGTACCAACCTCAAACAGCAATGATGAGTCTCTGCCTGCAAGCCCTTCCCACAGTATTGAGGACAGAACCCATCCAGTCTTTGCTGACACACAGCCAACAAGCAGAGAGGCCACACCCACTCCCAGTAAAGTACACAGCCACATGGTGTCCCCTGTGCCCTGCCCAGTTGATGGGACTAACCAAACCTGTGTAGAAGGAAATCTACCCAGCAATTCATCCCAGACAACCAGTGATATAAGAGTAGCAACCTACCCAAGGACCCCTCAGCGCAAGATGCTGTAGGCAAAATCCCCATTAGTCCAATATACCTTCAAAGTACACCAATGGCAAAACACAAGTTTCAGATTTCACCAACGCCAGACAAGCCAACAGAAGAGGAACCCCAAAAAGATAGCAGTCAAAGTTATGCCAAACAGCTTGCTCATCCTTGGACAGACGTCCAGAACGATAGCAGCCAAACCTCTGTCAAACAGCTTGCTGACCCGTGGACTGCTGTAGATGCTATGGAGAGTCAGTCTTCTGATTCAGAACAGAGTTAGGGGACAAAACCAACATAGGCAGAGACCAGCAAGACGTGCAGGAGCAAGCCCAGCAAAGCTTCTGTCTAGAGACTGAAACCCCAACAGCAAAAAGTAGGTTGACCAGAAGCAAAACTAGGGCAAAACAAGCTCAGGCAACACAACAACAAGGAAGGCAACAGCACGTCACAGAGTTATTTCCACATGCCAAAACTAACTCCGCCCGAACGGAATCGGGATTTCAGCCTCCAACAACCTAGGGATACGACCCTGCCCATGTCATCAACCCTGCCTCTGATGGCCAGCCCAAACAACCGAACATACATGGTCACAGTGTATCCTTTTTAACATATAACATAGAAGGACTAAATACTATCTATCAGCCTGACATTAGACAATTCTTGTCAAATTATGATATTGTTTTTCTTACAGAAACATTTTCATCAAGCTTTCCATCTCATTTATTTCCTGCTTTTGATGTGTTTGTCTCCCCAGGCGTGAGTGTATCAGACAGCACCACAGCTCGCCTCTCTGGCGGTGCTATCATGTTAGTAAAGAAAATGTATTCTAGTTTAGTACAACAAATTCAAGTTGAATACGACAGCTGCATCGTGCTCAAGATTTCAAAGCTTTTGCCAAATTTACGAAACGAATGTGTATTGATAGGTATGTATGTTCCTCCTGCCCATAGCGTCTATTATGTTGACACAGAAATCGAGATTGGAATTGACTTACTAGAGCAGTGTATACTTGATGTTTATGAATTGATGGGGGAATGTCCCCTTATGCTTATGGGTGATTTCAATGCTAGGACTGCTGATGCAAACGCAAAAGAGCTTTCTTTGCCATATGATGTTGATGTTGATGATAGGGATGACGAAAATTTACTGCCTGAAAAGGAGTACCAACGGGAATCGAAGGACTCTTCAACAAACGACTTCGGTCGTTGTCTACTTTTGTTATGCGAACAATTTTCTCTTGTTATATTGAATGGTCTGTTACCAGGAGACCGTAATGGGCATATACATACATTGCTCACAATGGATCAAGTGTGATCGATTATTTCCTTATTTCTCGGTCTATCTTTGAATATGCCTCATGTTTACAAGTTATCTCAAGAATTGAATCCAAGCATATGCCCGTGAAACTAACCCTTAATGTTCAAAAGCAGCCGGTAAAAACCTGTGAAAAGTTAGAAAAAAACATTATTGAAAAGTATGTTTGGAGTCAAGAGCTTGAGAATGAATATAGGCAAGCATTGTTATCAAAAGACATTTCATTAATTTTCACACAAGCAGCTGAATTGATTAACATTGATATCAATGCAGCTGTAGAAAAATTTTTAACAGGTATTGCTGGTGCTGGGCAGTGTATGAAGAAAAAGATAGTATTGGGGAAAACAAGTAATTGTACTTGGTTCGATAAGGAATGCAGGGACAAACGAACAGCACTTCGTCAGTCCCTGAGAAATTTGAATAAATGTGTGGATTCATACGATGCAGACGTACTTAGGGGCGAATACGCCACTATGAGAAAGGATTACAAATTATTTTATAAAAAGTAAACAGTTAGAAGATAAACAAAATGTTCTTGTAACCCTTGAATGCAATAGTACTGATCCTAAAACATTTTGGGGTACCATAAAAAGACGTATTAACATTAGATTAACAACCTGTACTATTTCAAGTGAAGAATGGTATGACCACTTTGAAAAAGTATGTAATGACGCATCTATACAGAATGGTAAACTAAATAATAATAGTTCATTTTCTAACGAAGCTTTTGATACTCAATCTCTAACTGTTCGTGAAACAGATTGTTCCACTTTAGATTTAGAAATATCAGAACTAGAAGTATATAATGCCTTGAAAGCACTAAAGAATGGAAAAGCAGCAGGACCAGATGGCTTCAGCAGTGAGTTTTATAAAAACTCTTCTCCTCAGGTCATTTTGTTCCTGACTAAGCTCTTCAACAAACTTTTGGATTCAGGTATATTCCCCAAAAATTGGTCAGAATCGATTATACAGCCATTACATAAAAAAGGAGACATTAATTCCCCTGACAACTACAGGGGTATCTCGCTCTTGAATATCAGCAGCAAAATGTACACATTCATACTTAATAAGAGATTGACAAATTGGGCAGAGGACAATAATTTGTTAAGTGAAACGCAGGCAGGTTTTAGAAAGAATTACAGTACAGTCGATCACATATTTACTCTACTTGCACTAGTTCAGAAGCAATTTTCAACTAACAAAACGAAATTATATGCAGCTTTCATCGATTTTAGGAAAGCCTTTGATCTCATAGACAGAAACCATCTTTGGCTTATACTCCGCAAAAATGGTATCAAAGGGAAAATGTTCAAAGCTATTCAAAGTATGTATGAAATAGTTAAAGCTAGGGTCAGAACTAACGGTGGTCTTACAGAAACATTCATGTGTCATAGAGGATTGAAACAAGGCGATAACTGTAGTCCTATTTTATTTGCTTTTTTTATCAATGAGCTTGCAAATGATATAACACAACATGGTAGACATGGGGTAAGATTGTCACCTGATTTGATGCAGATTCTGGTTTTGTTATTTGCTGATGATGTTGTCCTCCTTTCTACCACTGTAATCGGGCTCCAGCACCAACTGAACATTTTAAGAAGTACGGCAGACAGACTAGGTCTTACAGTTAATAATGAAAAATCAAAAATAGTAGTGTTTAGGAAAGGGGGTTACCTTGCTGCAAGAGAAAAATGGTTCTATGGAAATGTAAAAATGGAAGTGGTAAATCAATATAAGTATTTGGGAATATTTTTCTCCACGGGGTTGACATTTTCTTACTCATTAGAAGATTTGGCTCGTAAAGCAAAAAAATGTGTTTTCAGTATCTTTAGATTCCTCTGGTCTATAGGCGAAAATTCTCCTAAGATTTTCTTTAAGATATTTGACACTCAAGTACAACCTATTCTGACGTATGGAGCGGAAGTTTGGGGGTTGACTGCAGATCACACCCCTATTGAGAGAGTACATCTTCTTGCCATAAAACGTTTATTGAATATCAGCATACAAACACCTAATCCACTTGCATATTACGAAGCTAACAGATATCCGCTTTACATACAAACTTTTACTAAAACTATTAAGTACTGGTTAAGACTAACAAAAATGGAGGAATATCGTATTCCAAGGAAATCATACAAAATGCTGTACACAATGCACTGTCAAGGTAAGACAAATTGGGTAAGCAAGGTTAGGTTTGCATTACATTGTTTAGGTATGGGTTTGGATTCGTGTGGGAGAATCAAGGAGTAGAAAATGTAAAATCATTTACATCCATTTTTAAGCAAAGGCTTTATGACTGTCATTTCCAAGATATTGATGCTTTGTTGCAATCCAAAGAAAGATACAGACTTTATTCCACATTTCGTCAACTACAAAGTATTCCTGGTTATCTAGTGGAGATAAAAAATCACGCACTTAGAAAACACCTAACCAGACTTCGGCTTGGTGTTTCCCAACTTAAACCCCACAGGTTCAGATATTCGAGAAGCCAAGAAAGCATGACATGCCCATTTTGTCCCAACGAACTTGAAACAGAACTTCACTTTACATTAGTTTGTCCCAAGTATAAACTATTGCGGGAGAGATATATTCCTTCCAAATATTATATACATCCAAATTCTTTCAAACTTACTTTATTATTATCAAATTCAAGGATGTGTGTGCCACTGGCTCTATTCCTGTCCAAATCATTTAAACTAAGAAATCAGAAACCACCAAATAACTGAGTATATTTGAAAATCAAATTACTACTATATATGTTGTGTTTGAAAGTTTGCTTTGTTGTAGGAAGCCTCTTCCGGGTCATGGACGAATGACTTGTTCAATTGTGGCTACTTGGGTGTCACAGGATGAATGAGATGGGATTGAGTAAGAAAGGGAGTGAAAAATGAACACATAGTGTAGTCCATATTTCTTTATTTATACTAGTCTTGGTGCACTGCATTTACAAGTATACCATGCTCTCATCTTAGAAGTTATCTATTGTGTACTGTGCGTTTCTTCGTGTTATGCCGTTTACATGAACATCGTGCTCAGTTGTTAATACTTTTGCCTTAGCACAATTACAGTTAGCCATGTAAGTACTGTATAGTACTAACTTAAGTTTTGAATTATCTTCGCCTTCTACGCACTCAAGATGCTGTCTCCTGTGGGCACCCCCATAGGGGGATGGATTTTTGTGTGTGTAACCCATCTTCATCCCGCAATATGGGCGGCCATACTCCGTCTTCAGGGGGATGAATGCTGTTTTCTTTTATGATGATATTGATAGTGATATCGGTAATATTAACAAGAAGAACAGGAGGAAGAACAAGAACTGTTGAAGGGGAGGGGGGGGGGGGGGGGGGAAGGAAGAAACAGAGGAAGAAGGACGAGAACAAGAAGAAAAGGACAATAACACCGAACAGTGCAATGCTACTGCCAACGTTTAAGGGCTGCAACTCATTGGCTTTGTGTGTGTGTGTGTGGTGGGGGGGGGGGGGGGGGGGAGGGATGATGATGATGAATTTCCTTGTTTATTCGTGACTATTTTGGGAATACCGGTATCAAACTGAGCCTTAGGGGCAGACATGGGCAGAATGGTCTTCGAAAAGTTTTGCGGGGTTTGACATTTCAAGTGTATGTTTCCTCCTATCGGTCTCTCTCTCTCTCTCTCTCTCTCTCCTCTCTCTCTGTTTGTTTATATATGTATATATTATAGGGCCTATATATAACGTCTCACTTGATCATTTGTGCTGCCTAGGCCAATGTCACCAATGAATCGTGTACATTATTTGAATTATTGGAACGCTTTATGGGCTTCCTTGCTTAAAAGCAATAAACTCGTTAAACTCGTTGACTCGTTGACTCACTTCCACTCCTGTAGGCACACACACGCTGTTATCAATCTAGCATAGTATGTAAAATAAATGCACCATTCCCACCAACTATGAAGTTACATGACACTGAGCATAGTAACACTACACATCAAACTGAACGGTTTCCAATCACTGAATTGGCTGTGATCCAGGCACTGACTCAAGTGTTGTAATCCATGAATCCAAGTAGTAACCAACACCGAAACGTAACATCTGAGCAGTAAACACCACTTTTCAATCAGCAAAACTGCAGTAATCCAGGCACTGAAAGTGCAGCTCTAACACACAACTCCAATTCTGTGCCTGTTACTCTTGCCAGTAGGCCAGCTTTGTGTGGTAATCTTTGAAGTAGGGCATAACACAGAGGCCAGCTTTGTGTGGTAATCTTTGAAGCAGAGCACAACACAGAGGCCAGGTTTGCTGGGCAGTCTCCACATCTGTAGGTGGACACCCGACAAACACCACGGATTCAGCACACTTTGCACCGGGCTGACGTTTTGCTTCCCTGCTTTTCAGTTGCAGGCACTTTTTCAATGAAGTGGCGGTTGGTAAGACAGACAATACTATCTCCTCCTTCACGCCCCTGTTCAAGGGGTGTAGCTGGGTTGTCAAGCCCTGCCGTAATCATCAAAAAAATGGTGTCTCCTTGAAACTGAAGGAAATTTTTTTTCTTGCCATCCTTCTTGTACAGAAGAAAAGCGCTGAGGAGGACAACCTGTAGCAAGTGGATGGCAAGTTTTTTGTACCACCTGGTTGTCTTTCGAGCAGCATGGTATGGTTCCAGCATCTGATCTTTACGATCAACAGAGCCCATCTTTGAGTTGTAGTCGATGACGCAGACTGGCTTGATGGTGTCGGGTCTGTTCCGGCGGCGAACTGTGGACAGACGCTCATCATGGATTGTAGACAGGAGAAATACACTCTTGGATGAGAACCACTTCACTGCAAGAATCTCATCACAGTGAAGGGCTTGAACACCACCTTTGTTGTTCACCTGCAGGTCTGTGACAGCCTTCACCAATCTGTTGGCCTTGATGGTGCCACAGCAAGCAGTACTCCTCTAGAACAGGTACCTAAGCAAACAAAAACAAAAAAAATGTATAAAAAAACCCAACAAAAAACAACAACAATGACACACACACACACACACACACACACACACACACAAATGCACACTAATTGCCACAAGAACATATATACAAATATTTCTATCACCACAACACATACACACTATCATCAGCTCACATCCACACACATAGACTTACCCTCAAGCCAACACACCTACCCAGATCATACTGCAACACATTTCCCTCCATCCACCCCAATTACCACCATTACTCAAGACACTAACAGAATAAACATGGGAAAGTGTGTATGTGTGTGTGTGACAGAGCTTAGGAAACTTCACTGTACCTGAACAAATGGAGTCCGGTGTACCAGTTGTCCATGTAGAGGTGATATCCTTGCTCCAGAAGAGGACCCATCATGTACACGACAATCTTCTCGGACATCGGTAGATTCCTGACGTCTTCTGGGATCAGGTCGTTGATGTTGAAGGCCGGGTCCTGGGCACCTAATACAAATCATAACTGTACATGTAAATAAATCATATGAATATGTATAATTGTGCATTGGTCAATGAAGACTGTGAATGTGTGTGTGCATGTGTGTGTGTGTGTGTGTGTGTGTGTGTGTGTGTGTGTGTGTGTGTGTATGCATGAGAGACTGACTGGGTTTTTGTTGTTGTTGTTGTTGTTGGGGGTTGTTTTTTTTTTGGACATAAAAGAAAAAAGTGTCACAAGATTTAGAATGGAGGTGTCAAAAATTCAGAAAGCAAATACATAGCATTAGAGAAAGGGGATATTGAAAAAAAAGAAAAATGTTTACACCTGAATACATGTGGAATTGATACATGAATCAGGAGTCTTCATAGAAGTGAACAAATTTCACAAGACAGATGCTATGTGTGGATATGCGTGTGTGTGCATGTGTGTGAGCTGTGTGTGTGTGTGTGTGTGTGTGTGTGTGTGTGTGTGTGTGTGTGATGTGTGTGTGAGTGTGTTCTTAGTGTGTTTGTGTGTGTGCAATGTGCGTGCGTGTGTATGTGTGTGTGTACATAGTGTGTTTATGTGTGTACAGATCATGTGTGTATGTGTGTGTGTGTGTGAGAGAGAGAGAGAGAGAGAGAGAGAGAGAGAGAGAGAGAGATATTATATATATAACTTTTTTATGTTTCTTTTTGTTACTGACATAAAAGAAAAGTTTCACTAGATATAGAATGGAGGAGTGAAAAACAGTACAAAGTAAATATACAGCAGACAGAAGGGGGAATATTGAAAAAAAATGAAGAATGCACATACCTGAATATATGTGGAATCGATAGGTATACCCCGAGTCTTCACAGAGGTGAAAAATCTTGACACCAAACCTGGCTCTCTTCAGGGGAATGTATTGCCTGAAGACAAGGGCACTTTCCACAGTAGTAGGCACTCATCAATTGCAAGATGACGACCAGGCTTGTATAGTGACAGGAACTTCTGTTGAAGTTTTTCGATCACAGGCCGTACCTTGTAGAGTCGATCTCTGTTGGGGTCAGTGTGAGGTGGTTCAGCTGCATTGTTGTTCAGATGGAACATTCTCAATAACAGTTGATACCTGTTTCTGGCCATCACAGCATTGAACACAGGTGAGGCAAACAAAGTGTTCTGTGACCAGTACAGGTGCAGAGCAGGCTTTTTTCCACAAGATCAGTCAGCAGAGTCAAGCCTAAAAATGTTTCCCTCTCCACTGAAGTCGTCTTACTGTCCTTCCATTGGGCCAGCCTTGCCTACTTCTTCAATCCTCCGTCCCTCCTCTCTGCTTCCATCAGTGTTTGGTGAGCATACAAATAGGTCTGCTCAACCATCACATCCAAAAGCTCTTGAGTAAGAAAAAGTCTGAAGTAGTCCATTGGCTGGAAGTTTTTGCCAGCTGGAACTTTAATCCCTGGGTTTCCACTAAATGGCAGTGTTGCTGGGCGGTAAAAATTTGGTGGTGAAAAATTCCTTTGGAACTTAGCTGTCCCAGTTCGAGTTGCAGCTGCTTGTTGTCTGCCACGGCCCCTCAACACACCCCCTCTCTCTCTTCGACGCTTGCCGTGAACCCCCCTCCTCACTTCAGTCCTTCTTCTTTCACCCTGCATTGACCAAAGGCAAATCCTCCTCTTCTTGACTTGTGTCAGTTTCAAGCTGCGGAGAAGCACACACGCTGGCTGGCTCACTTGGCGTACCGACGCTTGTGTCAGCTGGGTCGAAACAAACCTGTCTCATCAACGATGAAATGTCGCCTGCATGTACCAAATCATCGTCACTTTCCCATGCATCGAGCGAATTGACTGACTCAAGATCCAAATCGCCCTCCTCTAGAATGATATTCGCTGCTTCAAGAGCATGTACCAAATCATTGTCACTTTCCCATGCATCGAGCGAATTGACTGACTCAAGATCCAAATCGCCCTCCTCTAGAATGATACTCGCTGCTTCAAGAGCATGTACCAAATCATTGTCACTTTCCCATGCATCGAGCGAACTGACTGACTCAAGATCCAAATCGCCCTCCTCTAGAATGATATTCGCTGCTTCAAAAGCATGTACCAAATCATCATCACTTTCCCATGCATCGAGCGAACTGACTGACTCAAGATCCAAATCGCCCTCCTCTAGAATGATATTCGCTGCTTCAAGAGCATGTACCAAATCATCGTCACTTTCCCATGCATCGAGCGAACTGACTGACTCAAGATCCAAATCGCCCTCCTCTAGAATGATATTCGCTGCTTCAAGAGCATGTACCAAATCATCGTCACTTTCCCATGCATCAGCGAACTGACTGACTCAAGATCCAAATCGCCCTCCTCTAGAATGATATTCGCTGCTTCAAGAGCATGTACCAAATCATCGTCACTTTCCCATGCATCCAGCGAATTGACTGACTCAAGATCCAAATCGCCCTCTCTAGAATGATATTCGCTGCTTCAAGAGCAGAAAAGGTGTTCCCAGTCGATTGTAGGCCGCTTGGTGCGGGTGTTGCGTCGTCTGCCATTGTTGGTGAGTGACAACTACTCAGAGCCTGAGGGGACTTCACTTTCAATGGACTGTGCACACAGTATGTGTACACGTCTTGAGGTATAATTTGATCGGCCACTGGAGGGGATCCTAAACTATCATACACCAAATAAGTCGGTGAAATCGCTAGTTTTCCAGCTAAAAATAGCGAAAGGTCACGACTGAAATTTCGGTCGCTGGCGCTGAAGCGGAAGTATTTTATCGACCAAAATATCGGTCACCGGCACTCAACAGGTTAAAGTTGCAGATATTAGAAAAAGAAAAGGCATTAACTCTCAACCCTGAGAACAATGCTACACAAAACAAATGCTTTATTTTGAAACGGCAGCCAGAATGACTGCAGGCTGGGAAAGTGAAAGGTGCTCAGATTCCAGCAAGGACCAAGTGAATTGAAGATGGTGAGCGCAATACTAAATATTTTTACAATTTAGAAAAAGCAAGAGGCAAGAATAAGATTATAACAAGATTATGTAAACAATTAGGTGAAATAATAACAGACCAGAAGGGAATACTGGAAGAACAGGTATCATTCTTCAGAGTAATATATAATCAGACCACAGTTGCACATGATGTCAGGGAGAAATCAAATTTATTTTTGCAAAACGAAGATGTTGTACAACTCGATGAAGAGGAAGCTGCATCTTGTGAGGGAGTGATTACACTAAAAGAAATGACCAAAGCCTTAAAACACATGAACAATGGCTCCGCCCCTGGCAGCGATGGACTGACCATAGAATTTTTCAAATTTTTAAAAATAAAATTGGCAGTGTTCTAACTCAATCATTTACAGAGACCTTTCATAAAGGTGAACTGTCGTATTCACAAAGGTATGGCATTATTAACTTGGTACATAAAGGAAAAGAATTACAGAGAGATAATCTGAATAATTGGAGACCTATTACTCTTACTACCTGTGACTATAAACTATTGGCTAAAGTTTTAGCCCTTCGACTTAGCCGAGTCAATAATAGATTATTTAAGAAGATCAGGTTGGATACATTAAAGGCAG
>JAMYXO010003440.1:7500-20173 GCA_033310375.1 Conus canariensis | reverse complement strand
CTTTACCACCAATCTTCAAATTATATAGTTGTTCTGAAAAAGACCCAGTCAAGTTATCAATTTTTTGTGCATGTCCTAGGTTTTGTGTTAGTGCATTGTATTCATCATTTTTATATGATTACTCAAAGGATAGCTCACCAGACTTCTGATCTAAGGATACAGTGTGGATTTTCTTACTTTTAAGTGTGGTCCTAATGTAATTATTTGGAAAGAACGATGCTTGATGTTAGTAATTCAAACCAAACGGAAATTCCACTACTTCTTCTAGCTTAAAACTGCTGACCTGCCTGTGGATGATGTTCAATGCAGCAGCAGACCTTGTCTGGGCAGTGCCATCTGAAAGCTGGATCCAGTCCTATAAGACAGCATTTCTTCCTCCTACTATTTTGTGAGTATATATTGATGTCTTGTGTGCCTGAGAGAGCAGAAAATTAACGGAAGCATTGGATAATGCCAAGATCATGGGTGTTGTCTCAGCACTGTATTGCTGTCAGTTCTTCACTGTGACAGCAACTGTCAGTGACATTCTCAGATCTTTCTATACACGTACAGGTCGACTAGTCTTTCCCTGTGTCTGTGCAATGTTTCTGGCTGCACAACAATTGCTTATGTTTATCAGTGTGCTAATGTAGCATTTTTATCAGTCGCCCCCCCCCCCCCCTTTTTTTTTTTTTTTTTTTGGTAAAAGAGAATTTCTATCATGGATCTGATCTTGTCTGAAAATTAGCAGTGTTAATAGATTTAATATGAATATCTGAAATTAGTTGTAGAAAGCAAAAACACAAACAAACAAAAAAAGTTTATGCATTGCTGTACACTCAGGTGGTGTTGCCCATGTTTGGTAGCACATTCTGATTGGCGTATGCAGCTGTCCGTATGGGAACTGTATGTAAACAAATAGTTAATAATTGTGTGTTGAGTATGTCATTAGTTATTTTTCAGCCATTGCACAGAGTTGTGTAATAGTTTTCTTAGATACCAATTTTTCTTTTGAATAACAATAGGATTGAAATTATTTAGAGTTAAAAGTGTTTTCAGAAGAAACACTGGGATGTACATAACAATTTTCTGTTTTAATGGAATATATGGGCACGCACACACACACACACACACACACACACACACACACACACACACACACACACACACACACACACACACACACACCTTTAAGAACGGTGGTTTTTTGAAACGATCTGAGGTATGGTTTTATGCTGGTAAACAAATCAAAGTGGAACCCATGTACAACTATTTGGGAGTGATATTTTCTGCTACATTGAACTGGTCAAAATGTGTAAGTAATCTTTCTGGGAAGGCACTTAGAGCGCTTGCAGGAATTAAGAAGTTATATTTCAAACTAAAAAACATGCCAGTTCATACTGTTTTTAAGATTTTTGATGTGAAAATCAAGCCAATCTGTTTATATGGCTCAGAAATTTGGGGTTTCCAACACTTCGAAGAAATTGAAAAGGTGCAAACGAAAATATGTAAAATGGTTTTGAGTGTTGGGAGAGATGTAAAAAATAATGTTGCTTTGGGTGAGTGTGGTAGATTTCCTTTATATATTGATGCCTATGTACAGCTTATTAGGTACTGGTGCAGACTTCTTGTATTATCACATGACCGCTACCCTCGTCAATGTTACAATATGTTGTTTCTGCATGATAATAATGGCAGACAGAACTGGGCTACTCAAGTTAGAACCATTTTGTGTACATTTGGATCTGGCCATGTATGGGTGATGCAAGATGTTGGAAATCCTAGCTACTTTCTTAAAGTATTCCAAGAAAGATTAGAGGATCATTTCCGTCAGTGCTGGCATGAATCAGTTGTAACAGAAGGAGACTATATCTTATACCAACCAGAAATCTTAAGGGCCACCTATATAAGCCAGTTAGAAAATCATGAGCACTGTCGTGTTCTTTGTCTGGTTAAATCAAATCGACTCCCACTAAATGGAATTCCACGTTATGGTAAATGTTTGTCAAATCCAATTTGTAAAGTCTGTGATTTGAACTGTGTTGAAGACCTTGTTCATTTTTTGCTTGTGTGCCCAAGGTATGCTGCACTCCGTAAACGACATATCCCTCTGTATTACTACCACTTCCCATCAACTCTAAAAGTACAATTGCTATTCACAAATCTCAGTGGAAAATTAGCCTTTAGAGTTGCGACCTATATTTGTGGAGCTATGAAACTAAGATGCCAAACTACATCTTGATTGAAATGTTTTGCTACTCACCATGTATACAATTTTGAATGACCAATTCTCCTGTCTGTATAGGCCAGTTGGCCAGAAAAAGACTGATTAAAAATTATTGTTATTGTTATTGTTACACACACACCCCACACACACACAACACACACACACACACACCACACACACACAACACATTTCCAGTCTTTCCGATCTGGTGCAAGATTTCCCCAGAATTTTACTTCTTGATTTATCAGAGGAAAAAGAACGGACGCACACATGCAAAGTGAGAGAGAGAGAGAGAGAGTGTGTGTGTGTGTGCATGTGCCGGGTGTATGTGTGAATGCGCGCACTTGTACATAGATTTCTTTCTGACTTTTCCCGTACTTGAAAAGAGGTCTAAATGTGCTAATAATGGTGTTTGGACGCATCGGGCCGTGGACGCGTCGGACCGTGGACGTATCGGGCCTTGGACGTATCGGGCTTGGACGCATCGGACCGTGGACGCATCGGACCGTGGACGGATCGGCCTGGACGGATCGGTGGACGCATCGGACCGTGGACGCATCGGGACCGGTTGGACGATCGGCTGGACGATCGGCTTGGACGATCACCGTGACGATCGGACCGTGGACGTATCGGGCCTTGGACGTATCGGGCTTGGACGCATCGGACCGTGGACGCATCGGACGTGGACGATCGGCCTGGACGTATCGGGCTTGGACGCATCGGCTGGACGCATCGGACCGTGGACGATCGGATCGGATAGATCGGGCCTTGGACGTATCGGGCCTTGGACGTCATCGGGCTTGGTACCGCTGGACGGATGACGTGGACGCATCGGCCTCTCGACCTGAGTATCGGGCTTGGACGTTTCGGGCTTGGACATCGACCGTGACGGATCGGACGACGCATGGCCTTGGACATATCGGGCCTTGGACGCATCGACCGTGGCGTATGGAGCGACCTCCTCACACGTGTAAGTTAATGGAAAGAATTGTTTAAGTAGGCTGTATATCACTGTGAGAAAACGCGGTGTAATTCCAGCTACACAAGCAGGCTTTAGAAAAGGCAGATCAGCAATAGACATATGGTAATTGACGACTCACGTAAACAACAATTGGGACGAAGAAAAATGCCCTCGCCACTTTCTTTGATGTCAAAAAGCGTGTGATCATGTTTGGCATGAGAGACTTTATATAAACTGAAACCCTTGGTCTTTGTCACGTATATAACTATATCAAAGCATTTCTGACCAATAGAAATATAGTAAAAAGATACAAAATGTTTATTCCAGCAAGAGATATTTACAAATGGGGATTCCTCAGGGATCGGTCATCGCTCCGCTACTTTTTAATATTCTGATACGCGATCTCCTAAAGCATTTATCTGAAAACTGCTCCTTGGTGCAATATGCTGACAATATTTGCATGTGGATGAACGTTACTTTAAAGAAGAAAACTTCAGTCAGTTCTTTCAATTTCATTTTTAAAAAAAACATATCAGCGAGACATAGATAATATAGCAATATTCATGTTTGAAAACAGCGTTAGTTTATCAGCAGAAAAAACCCACATGATGCTGTTTGATGCTGGTGGAAGTATTTGCAATATTCCTACTTTTAAGGTAGATAACCGTGTACTGAATTATGTCACCGAGATAAAATTTTTAGGAGTAAATATTACCTCTAAATTAACTTGGAACAACCATATTGAATATATTATCAACGAAGCCAGCAAATCTCTTAATCTTCTTAAAGTGATCAGTAAACAAAATTGGGGCGCAGATACACAAACTTTAGTACACCTTTCGACATCTCTAGTAAGATCAAAATTATCATACGCACAAGAAGTGTTCTTCAGCGCACCAAACTACTTACTTAAAAAGTTACAAAGCATAGACTGCAAGGCATTTAGACTCGCACTAGGTGTCCCATTTCATGCCAGTGCATCAGGAACGTATTACGAAGCCGGAGTTCTGCCCCTTGACGACTATAGAAACTTGTCCTGTGCTAAATTCATCCTACGTTGCTCAGCTGTTCAGAACTCAAGCCAAGATGAATTAGCTTTACGATCATATTTCCATTTCCCGAAGCGAGCTAGATCTATTAAATCTAATACAACTATAATGACATATTAATGAAGGTGGAAACTAGTACACCACTGTCCGGGCCAGTGAAAGAGACTCTTTCGAAATTTGTTTTTCAACCGCGAGAGAACAAAATGGAGGACAAGGGGAACGACTCACTCCCAAACCAGTCAAACGAGTTGGACGTTGTTTTCTCCCCTACTCGCGATTCTCACCGGCAAGAAGAACCCCAACAATGTACGAATGCCGATCTGATGGCAAAACTCTGCGCCAACGGGGCTGAACTTGCCAAGCTGGCTCTGACGGTGGAGGAACTGAAGGCTGCCCTGTTCTCAGTCCAGACTGAGAACGATAAGCTTCGTCGAGAGCTGACCGACGCCCGGAAGCGAGAGCAGCAGACGGCCACCCAGCTAGCTGAAATACGGCACCTTGCAGAGCTGGCCGATCGTCGTTCCGAGGACGTTTCCGCATACGTACGGAGGAACAACCTGCGCATCTACGGGGTGCAGGAAGGGGAGAGCGGGGCCGTCGAGACGGGGGTACAGTGCGAGGAGAAGGTGCTTTCTCTGTTCAACCGGAAACTGAACGTCGAGGTGAAGAGAGAAGACTTTGAGGCAGTGCATAGGGTCGGCTCCAAACAGGGTTCCAGTGCTTCCAAAAACTCTTGCCGCGGGATTATTGTTCGTTTTGTCTCCCGTCGGGTTAGGGACTCCGTGCTCTACGCGCGCAAGAAGTTGAAAGGAACCGGGGTCACTATGGTGGAAGATCTGACCCCACGCGCCTATCAGCTGCTATGTTCAGTGCGGAACGAGAGGGACATTTGCCAGCAGGCGTGGACGAAGAACGGTGCAGTGGTGGTGAAGACGGTGACCGGACGAATCTCGACTGTGAAATCTCTTGCCGAATTTAGGGAACTGCGTTAGATTTGTTTCTTTCTTCTTTTGTGTGTCACGCCGTCACTTTCACCTTTGCTTTGTCATTGTGTCGCCTGCTCGAACTGTAAGTAGACCAAATTAATTTAACCAGCGTGCGATTGTTTTCTGTTCAAAATCGTAAGTGTGAAGGATTGAGAATTCTTAAAGGTTTGTAATTTAGAAGCCACTTGATGTAATTTCTGTATCTGTGAGCCTTTCTTGTAATGACCTTGGCGGTTTTTTGTTTTGTTTTGTTTTTCCCCCACTTGACTTTGTTTGTTTACATCTGGGGGTGAAGGTCTTTTGAGATTGGCAAGTCGGGGGAGCAGTCCTTGCGTTAAGGGTAGTTGGGGGGCAAAAGTAAGGAAAGAAAACGCAGTCTTGTGGTACTTTTTTGTTGTTGTTGTTGTTGTTGTTGTTGTTGTTTTTTTCTTTCCTTCCATATGTTAGTATTAGGTCTTTGCTCACAGATAATGTGATTGTACGAAGGGATAGTAAGTATTTGATCACGGGATAGTAAGTATTTGATCACGTGTTAGTCATACAAGATGACTATAACATGTTGTTCGACGGCGGGTTTTTTTTTTTTTTTTTTTTTTTTTTTTTTTTTTTCCCCCATCGCGCTAGATATTGTAGTTGTAGTAGTAGTACGCTTCCATGCTCGTTTGGAGTAGGGTGGTGGACCCTTATATAACAGGTTGGTGTGTGTGTGTGTGTGTGTGTGTGTGTGTGTGTGTGTGTGTGTGTGTGTGTGTTTAGTTTTATGTCATTGCTTTGTAAGTTGGTCTTTATGTTGTACATTACCTTTTCATTTTCTTCATATCAAGGTGGTGGGTGTGTGTGTGAGAGTGAGATTGTAACTGGGTCATGTACACTTTATTTGTGCATTTATAAGATGTTGATATTAATGATGGGTGTGAAAACTTGCTTATTATTACATTGGAAGGTTGAGGCTGAGGTAGCTTCTGAAGGCTCTGAGAATTTTACCCGAGCCAGCTGGGGATATAATGTATGGCTGTGTGGTACGGAAACTATCAAAAATGGTGTGGCTGTTCTTCTTAATAATAGCTTTGAGTATAAGATACATGATGTTATAAGAGACCAACATGGGTGTTACACTGTTATGAATGTTCAGTTCTTAAATATAATGAAAATAGCCAGAAGTTTAAAATGTTCTTAGCGAGTCTAAAGGAACATTTGATTAGTAAGCAGACTAACAATACAACATAATGGAACAAAAAACAAGTAGTAACAATATAATAACAATTTCTTCATTAAACTGTCAGGGGCTTGGAAATAAACAGAAAAGGAGAGATGTCTTTCACTATTTGAGGAAAAAAAATTATTCTATCTACTGTCTACAAGACACACATTTTGAAAAACAAATGGAAAACTATATACAATCAGAATGGGGATATACTTGTGTCTTTTCTTCACTTACTTCAAATGCCAGGGGAATAGCAGTGCTATTTAATAATAACCTTGAATTTAAGATCAATAAAGTTGAATCAGATATAAATGGTAATTTCATTATTATATCCTTTACAGCTATGGAAAAAGAACTATTATTAGTAAGTGTATATGGTCCCAATAAAGATGACCCTATGTTTTATGAAGATCTAATACAGAGAATAAAAAGATACAAAAACAACAATGTTATAATAGTTGGAGACTTTAATATTGCCTTAGAACAGGAAATAGATTGTTTTAACTATAAACATGTTAATAACCCCAAAGCTAAGAAAGCAGTAGAAGAAATGATGTCAGAGCTTGTTTTAACAGATATATGGAGAGAGAACAATCCAGACAGTAGGAGATATACATGGAGAAGACCAACCCCCTTTCAGCAAAGTAGAATAGATTTCTTTCTACTATCGGATTACCTGATATGGTACTTTGATGATACAGATATAATTCCAGGCTATAGAACTGATCATTCATTAATAACTCTAAAACTTAAATTTGGAAAAGATGTCAAACAAAATACTTTTTGGAAGTTTAATACCTCCCTACTTAAAGATAAAAAATATGTTGATGAAATTAATGAAGAAATACAAAACATAATAAAAGAATATACAGAAACCCAGGAAGAACCCAACCAAACTAAAGATGAAGGTAACTCAGAAATAAAATTTAAAGTATCTGATAGGACCTTTCTGGACTTTTTGCTGATGAAAATTAGAACAAAAACAATTTCATATGCAACAATGAAAAAAAGAGAATCAAAGCAGAAAGAAGAAAAATTGACACATGACATAAAAGAAATTGAGAAAAAAGAACACAAAACAGAACAAGACAGGAAGGTACTTGAAGAATACAATCAGGAGTTGACTTTGTTAAGAGAAAAAATCATGAATGGGGTACTACTAAGATCTAAAGCAAGATGGGTAGCAGAAGGAGAAAAAATTACAAAGTATTTCTGTAATCTTGAAAAACGTAACTTTGTTAGAAAGCAAATAACAAAACTGATAAACAGTCAAGGGAAAATAATAGAACATACAGATGGAATAAAAGAAGAAGTTAAAGACTTCTATGAAAAATTATATAAAAAAAGAGATTTGGAACAACTCAATATTGAAGATTTAGTTAAAGAGGTACCAAAAATAACAATGGAAGAAAGTAGATCTTTAGAAGGTAAAATAACACTGGAGGAAGCAGGCACGGCATTGAAAAACATGAAGGATGGAAAAAGCCCAGGAACAGATGGGTTTGGAGCTGAGTTTTTTAAGTTCTTTTGGAAACAGATTGGCTTTCTAGTTGTAAGAGCCTTGAATGAGAGTTTTAAAGAGGGAGAGCTTTCTAATGTACAGAAAGAAGGTATAATTATCTGTATACCAAAACCAGGTAAACCCAAAGAACACATTAAGAACTGGAGACCTATTTCCTTGTTAAATGTTATCTATAAAATAGGATCAACATGCATAGCAAATAGATTAAAAAGAATACTCCCAACTGTAATTAGCGAAGATCAGACCGGATTTATTCCAAACAGATACATGGGAAACAATATCAGACTCATTTATGATATAATCAATCAACTGAACACACAACACAAACCAGGAATGTTGATAAATCTAGATTTTGAAAAAGCGTTTGACTCATTAGATTGGAATTTTATGTTCAAAGTATTAAAAGCCTTTGGACTTGGCAAGGATATGTGCAGATGGATTAGTGTTTTTTATAAAAATATTAAATCAATAGTTTTTGCCAATGGACAAAGCACACCATGGTTTTATATAGAGAGAGGGTGTCGTCAAGGCGACCCAATGTCACCATACATTTTTGTACTATGTGCAGAAATATTATCTATTATGATCAAAGAAGAAAAAAACATAAAAGGAATCCAAATAGGTGAGAGTGAATATAAAATATCACAGTTTGCAGATGATACTCAACTAATGAATAGTGGAGACAGAATATCCTTTGAAAAGTCAACTCAAATTTTAGAAAAGTTTGGTAAAACGTCTGGACTGTTTCTGAATAAAGAAAAAACGCAGATCATATGGTTGGGGAGTAATAAAAATAGCACAATAAAATATATGCAACACCTAAACATGATATGGAATCCTAAAGAATTCAAAATACTAGGAATATGGTTTACTAATGATCTAAAAGACATAGAAAAAAGAAACTACAAAGAAAAGATGATTGAAGTGAAAGCATTATTCAAAACCTGGCTAAAAAGAATTATCACCCCTCTCGGGAGAATCGCAGTACTCAAATCGCTAATCTTGTCCAAATTAACACATCTCTGACTTCTTTTGCCAAACCCTCCGGATGCATATATAAAAGAATTACAAAGACTATGTTTTTGGTTTGTGTGGAACAAGAAGCAAGACAAGATTAGCCGTAAAACAGCTGTAAAGGATATAAGAGATGGAGGACTGAACATACCAGATGTACAAGCATTTATCACATCACTAAAACTAACATGGGTAAGACGAATTAAAAATACTACACACAGATGGAAAGAATTGTTGGTGCATAATTGCTCGTTTATTGAACACATTGAAGAGTACTCTCCAAACTATCTGTGTATAAGAAATAAAGAAAATATGTTTTGGCAACATGTATTCACCTCCTATAGACAATTTTTTTATAAAGTAAAACCAGAAACCACTCAGGAAGTACTAGCCGAACCAATTCTTTATAATGATAACATTAGAATAGGGAATAAAACTGTTAAGTTTAAAGGGTGGCATGAAAAAAAAGTAAACAGAATTTCTGATTTAATAAAGAATAATGGAGAAATACTCACATTTAATGAATTCAGATCAAGATACAACATACAGATTAACTTTCTATCATACATGGGATGTATAGCATCAATAAAGAATTATTTAAGAAAAGTTGGACTTACTATTCAAGATCGCAATATGGCAGAGCACAACGCAGCTTTGGGAAGGATATGCTCTATATCAAAAGGCACCCAGATATATTATAAAACATTAATCAAGGATAACCGGAAACCAAAATGCATCACAAAATGGTCTGAAAAGCTCAACCAAGACATACCTTGGAAACGTTGTTTCTCAAAGATTCAGCAGATTAAAGATATAAAACTTAAATGGTTACAGATAAGAATAGTACATAGAATAATAGGAACTAATGTAGTGTTGAAAGAAATAGGAGTTGTACAAAATCAAAACTGCAATTTCTGCAGTAATGAGAAAGATACTATAGAGCATGTCTTCTGGAGATGCAAATATGTTCATGAATTTTGGAAAACACTAGAAAATCTGCTGAAAGAGAAATGTTCAAATGTAGATAACTTATATTTCACAGAAAGTATAGTACTATTTGGTACAGACTTTAACTTCAACAGCGATACTGTGGTTGATCTGATAATTCTTTTGGCTAAAAATTATATATACAGATGCAAGATAACAAAGTGCCAGATCCTCACTTCAGTATTCATTAAAATACTCAAGGCACGGTATCAAATAGAAAGATACGTAGCAACAGTGAACTCTTGAACTTCAAAAACTCGAAAACAACTGGATTCATTATAAACCTTTATTTGAAGATTCACATGAGTAATGGTCTTTTAGTAAATGATCTGTGAGTGGGGAAGTTACAACTTTGAAAGTGAAAAGAATTGTCAACTATTTCAAATACACTGTACGTTGATTGCTTATCTCGATTCCCATGAATATTATTGTCATTGTGATAACTACTAATTTTGAAGGATTTTAATTCTTATAAGCGACATATGTACATAGGTGTGTATGTATATGTATGTATATGTATATATATATATATGTGTGTTTGTGTCTATGGGTATATATGTGTCGCATTGGAGGGGAGATATGTCAGGGAAATAAGAGCTTCATTTTTTTTTTTTTTTTTTTTTAAATTCATTTTTTTTTTTTTTCTTTTTTTTTCTTTTTTTTTAAAATAGAATAAGCTTACGCCATAGGGAGGTATTTGCCATAATATACGAGGCATACGTAGATGCCATGGTCTCAGTAGGATGAATATGACTTGAGTGTAAAAGAGCTAATGCATAGGAGTACGTATGTGTATCGTCACTGGCGAGCTCTGGCCATGTGTCTGCAAACAATTTCATCGAGTGTGCATGGAGGGAGCATGGGGGGGGGAAGGGATGAGATCTATGTGTGCAATGTGAATATTTGGGTGTGTGGATATAATACATGTTTGTGTTTGGGATGATGCTTACCTATAGATGGATTGGATGACATGGAATATCCAATGTTCAGCCTGTTACTCTTTTTTTTTTTTTTTTTTTTTTTTTTTTTTTTTACTCTTGGATGGTCTCTACATAGAGTGGAAGGTTCCATTCTAATGTACTGATGTGACCCTTGCTGGCTGGTCCTGTTGCTGTTCTTGGAAACTTTCGACCTTTCTTTCGTCCCAAGGATAGTATGGGAGGGATTTAGTCACCGGAGGATCGCATACAGTTGTGCACAGAATATGTGTTATATGTTAGTTAAAAAACTAAAATAGTCTCAGGAAATAGATATTTTGATTGCAACATGGATTACTTTCAACCCAGAGATTCTTGTCTCTGCATCATCTTGTACTTTTTATATAAATTTTGTGAGCAAGAAGAGCAGACATTTTTCAATATGCTGTTTAACTGTCATACTAATATGTGCCGATTTTGGACGAATGTCCAGCAGTTGCTGACTTGAAAATATTCACATTGTCATGATTTTATGATTGACAAGGAACTTGTATTGTTTGATGTTAAGCAGAATACACAGACAGACGCTCTTTTTGAATCCATCACTTTATTTGCAAAATTTTACATCTGCATATAAATGCCAAATGCACAGCTGCATGTACATACCTTTGTTGTATCACTGAGTGACAGATATTACTTGGAGCATTACATGGCAATTACAAATATAACTTGTGCAAGTTTAAACAAACTTGGTTTCTGTACAGTTCAGTTCTCGATTGGTTTCAGCGTTAGAATTCAAAATAAAATATATGTATTTTATCTGTAAACCACTACATTCAGCAAGATCTACTTCAGCTGTATGTTTTAACAAATGGTTGAATATTTGTATATAATCAAGTTTGATTTGTGTTTGATATGAAAATGTCAATGGACCTCCCCTGTCCCTTACCCTCAGCCCCCAACCCCCCCCCCCCCCCCCCCCGACCCCGGTCCCCCTTTTCTTTTGTGTACAAGGATGTTTGATTGCTCAATGGCCTTTTTTTTTTGTTTTTTTGTTTTGTGTGTGTGTTTGTGTGCCCCCCCCCCCCATTTTTTTTTTAATTTTTTTTTTTATTCTTTCTTCTTTTTTTCTTTTTGAAATGTTATGATATTCATTTGTAATGTATTGTTTGAAAAATGATTAAAAAAAAACGTGAAACAAAAAAAAAATTTCAAATGTTTCTTCATTGTTTTGTTTTATTTGTTAAGTCGACAAGCAGAACCAAGTCAACAGTATGATTACGTACATTTGAGAGAAGCACATTTGTACGAGATGCATCTGTTTATGAGCTCTTGATTAATTCTGAGTGGTTAGGCATGCCAATGCTCCCATTCATAGGGGAAAAAAGAAGTGACTTTTTTTCTTTGTCAAGCAGTGTGATTATTTTTTTTTTTCTGTCTGTCTTTCCTTGGTGTTTTTTTCACATCTGTGCCCTCAGAAGGTATGGATCTCAGACTGGAAGTGGAGCTCAGAAAAAAGGACCCCTTAGATAGGTTTCCTTTCCTCAGTCTGGGATTTAATAAACTGTTGAGTAGTTATGGCTTTCCTGCAGTCAGTTTCTACAATTTAACGCCTTGCCTTCACTTTGTTTTTGCCATAGACATCATGAAGCGAGCTTTTTCCACAGGAAACATGCTCTTTTAAATCCAAAATGCATCACACAGGAAAAGTCAAACCTATGTCACCCTAAAGGCCACACATCCCTAGATTTTGTTTTCTGCAAAAGAACTGTCAGCTAACAGAATCTTTTTTTCTTTTTTCTTTTCTATCGCATGCATGTTTGTATT
>JAMYXO010003440.1:0-2500 GCA_033310375.1 Conus canariensis | reverse complement strand
GGGACCTCATCTTTGAACCGTTTTGCAACTCCTGAAACGTGACCCTGAAAATTACTGGCCCCGTCGTAGGTCTGACCCCTACACTTTTGCACTGGCAATTCCAGCCTGATCAAGCAATCCTTTAGCGCATTGAAAATTGCCTCAGCACAGGTATTGTCAACATGCACCAGTCCCACAGGCTCCTCTATGACTTCAAACTGCTCAGTTACCCATCTTATGCAAATTACAACCTGCTCCAGGTTTGCAACATCACGGGTTTCGTCAGCTGGTATCGAAAACCAATTCGCTTCTCTGATTTCAAGTACAACAGATCGCAAGACTTTATGTGCCATAATTCCGAGGATCTCGTTGACAATATCATGTGACAGATATTTTGAAGCTGGGTTTGTTTTTTCCTTGCAGCCCTCTCCAAAGCAGATCTTGAGCAGCTATTGAAGGTTGCCTTCCTGCTCGTCAGGTCCACGGAGAGGCAGACCCGGACACAGGAGAAACTGAAGGCTCTTTAGTTCGTTCATCAGGCTTTGCAGGTGTTTCTTTTGTTCTGTTTCATGCTGACACGTCACTGGAGCATACACTGACGTTGTAGACTGCCTACATTTTACGTCATACACGGCTGCTCCATGTGAAGATGATTTTTCGTGGCTTGAGAACTTTTCCAGTGCTTTCTTCCGGTTGTCAAAACCGCTCCATACAAACGCTGCATCAGGTTTGCAGCCTTGATGATTAGCCCTCGTGCAGAAGAAACAATATACCTTATTGTCTGTTGTGCCTAGGTGAAGCCAAGGGTATTGCTGGAACCATGATCTTTGGAAATAGCGGGGCCTTCCTGAACTTACCCTGGTCAGTTTGGAGAGGACTGTGTCGCTCTGTGGCTGAAAGGGGTTGACTGCATCCTTGCAGCACACAGTAGACTGACATTTTGGTTTTTTACAGTAGCAGGTCGGTCAGTGTCAACACGAGCAGACTGCACAGGTCGGCTGGCGTTGTCACGAGGAGACTGCATGATTGATGCACCTTCTGTAGGAGATGAGGAAACACTTTCTTCCTCCTTTTCTTCATTTTACACTGTCTCATGGTCATTGATAACTGTCCTGTTTGTAAGTGTTAGGCTCACAAAATGTTCCTCGCAATTTACCCTATAAGGACAGGTGGAAGGGATGATTCAATGTCTCCAGCCAAGATCTTATTCATCATGTAGCCTATCCTGGAGCTCTCTTGCCGACTTGTTACGATGTGTATGTCCCTACCAATCATTCTCGCCGTAGCTTGCACTACAATAGCATCAGCATATATGCCATTCTTGGCAATGTTGGTCTAGCACTGGTCAGTAATGTGTGGCCAAAGTGGGTCAGCTGCAGAGAGGTTCCCAAGAAATGTGTTGACATCTTTCCTGAGCGAGTTTGACACGAAGTATGACGACAAGGTGATGCACCATCAAACCTCTCTCTCTTCTCTGATTTTTTTTGAGGTGCTCAATATTAGGGGGGGGGGGGGGAGTATATAAGGCTGCCCCCCCCCCCAATATTTTTCTGGAGGGGGGCATGGCCCCCCCGCCCCCCCCCCCCCCCCCTGCTTCCGCCGCCTGTGCACACACACACACACACACACACACACACACACACACACACACACACACACACACACACACACACACCCAGAGAGAGATCAGCCCCGGAACGGATTCCCGTGAATGTCATGAGACACAGAGGAGACCAAATCTGGAGTGAACACCGTTGTTGCAATTGAGGGAACAAAACCATGATCCACAGCCGAGAGCCCTTTCTGTGCGTCGTGACTTTTGGACAGCTTTTTTCCGTGACTTTCTTTGCGTTTTCAGCACCGGTGTTCTGCTTCCAGGATGAGTTTTCCAACTTCCAGTAAGTGTTGAATTATCAGATATTCATCTCCTTTCCCACTTCACACGCCTCTCCGGTCTGAATCCGTGTCATTGAGTGTCATTGGAAGTCACAAACTACAATGTGGTTTTAAGTACGCAGTTTTGATGTAAATGTGAGAAAAAAACACCCCAACTGAGGACAGGTTTCTTTTTGTTCTCGATTCCTTAGCCTCAGTAATCGACAAAATATTGATATTGCTGTGGTGACAGTGTGTTTACTGGCATGTTAGAGCATTTAAAATATTTTCAGTTCACACTAAAGCAGTCATCTTTGGCACAAATACTCTGTCTTCTGCCGGAGAGGGGTGGGGACGGAAACCATTCTGTTCACTAAGATGAAACTCTCTTTTCCGTCTTTAAAACAAAAAAGAATGAATTGTACCAGTACATTTCAATACAGAATTGTCCTTTGCAACTTTCATGTGAAGGCTGTAATATGCCTAGCTGTCAACCGAGCACGTCTTCGTACCTCAGAGAGTAAATTTATTTGAAAAGAAAAATATTCTGTAATAGATGTTTATTGACCAAAATATTTGACCCCGGCAGTCCTGGTGCCAGTGAATATCACCCCACCCCTACCTTAGTCACCCCACCCAACTGTAC
>JAMYXO010003439.1:0-20176 GCA_033310375.1 Conus canariensis | reverse complement strand
GGCTTTGACATTTTTTTTATATGAGTGTCAATGTGTGAGTTGGTGCTCACGCATGTGTGTGTGTGTGTGTGTGTGTGTGTGTGTGTGTGTGTGTGTGTGTGTGTGTGTGTGTGTGTGTGTGTGTGTGTGTGCGTGCGTGCGTGCGCGCGCGCGCGTGTGCACGTGCATGCATTCGTGCGTGTGCGTGTATAAATGTGTGTGTGTGCTTTCTTGTGCGTGCATGTGTGTGTGTGTGTGTGTGTGTGTGTGTGTGTGTGTGTGTGTGTGTGTTTGTAAGAACAGAGAGAGAGTGAAAGAGAGAGAGAATGTGTGTGTGTGTGTGTGTGTGTGTGTGTGTGTGTGTGTGTGTGTGTGTGTGTGTGTGTGTGTGTGCGCGCGCGCGCGCGCGTGCGTGTTTGTGTGTATAAGAGAGAGAGAACTCAGAACTCAGAACTCAGAATATTTTATTTGACAGGCCACAGGCCCATATCAAAGTGAGTGAACAAGGTCAAAATAAATCGGTACAAGCCACTCTTAACGAAACCTCAGCTGAATGATGTTCACAGTTAACAAAGAATACATTCATGAAGCAAATGCAGCATTAATTATTCCGTTCCTAACAGCCATTGCTCTATAAATGAAATTACCAACACTCGTAATAGCAGTCTCAATAGAACAGGCTAACAACATGGACATTTTGAATAGAGAAGGGTGTCTGTAATATTTAGCTGGAATCAACTCAAGGCGCAACTTTTCGTACAAAGGACAAACCAGTAGAAAATGAAGCTCAGTTTCCAGTGCTTCCTTACAGTGTGGACAGAAAATGTCACGGTTTCTATTGCGATCAGTATATCGTAAAAAGTGGCATCGTAATGGCGACATTCCTAACCGAAACCTTGAAAGTAACCTGCGGATGTTAACATGTTTAATTACACAGAGGTAGGAACTTTGAACAAGAGACTGCTTATACGACCGATAAACATCGTACAACTCATGCGATTCAATAGCTGAATGCCAGTCTTGGATGTAACAATCACTTAAACGTTTCTTAAATTCTGCAATAAAAGCTTTCACATTACCAACACTCTGCATTTCCCAAACAATTCCAAACCCGAATCTATAAAGAACATAGCAAACATTAGTCGTCCAGGTAATATAATTTTGACTCTGCAGATGCAGCAACATATCATAGGCTTTCTTCGGGAGTTTGTTATTATCCATACAAGCAACACGAAGCCAAAATCTGATACATTTTGCATAAGTATTTACATAAAGAGGGTATCTTCCAGATTCGCCGTACACTAAGTGCCTAGGAGCTTTTGGACTTACACCAAGAAATCTTTTAATAGCAGCTAAGTGCACCCTTTCAATTTGTTCCTGGCTAGATGACAGTCCCCAAATCTCTGCTCCATAAGTTAAGATAGGTTGTATTTGGCAATCGAATAGCTTAAAGAAAATACCAGGAGAATGTTCACCTATTGACCATAGCATTCTGTTGATAGCAATTAATCCTTTCTTTGCTCTGTTTGCTAGGTCACACATAGTTGGTTGGAAAGATAATCTTGTGGTCAGTATTATACCAAGATACTTATACATGTTAACAGTGGAAAGTTGAGCATCACCAAAAGTCCAATTTTCATTCGAAGCAAGGTAACCGCCATTCCTGAATACAACAATATTTGACTTTTCCAGATTCACAAGTAAATCTAAACGTTTTGAGGTATTATACAAGACATTCAGTTGGGTTTGCAAACCAATAACAGTATCAGAAAATAATGCAACATCATCAGCAAATAACAGAATCAAAAGTTCAATGAGGTCTGGGGAAAGCTGAATACCATGTCTACCAAGAGTGTTTATATCTTTAGTTAGTTCATTGATAAACAGTGAAAAAAGCACAGGTGAACACACCTCACCTTGTTTTAGGCCCCGTGGGCATAGAAAAGTATCAGTAAGGTCACCACTAGTTCGAACACAAGTCTTCACAACATTGTACACACTTTGCAATGCTTTCAAGAATTTTCCATTAAGACCATTAACAGAGAGAACCTTCCACAATTTATCCCTACTTACTAGGTCAAAAGCCTTCCTAAAGTCTATGAATGCGACATAGAGCTTCCTGTGTCTTAACAACTGCTTCTGAATCATTGCAAGTAAAGTGAAAATGTGATCTGTGGTACATCGTTTGCCACGAAAACCAGCTTGCTCCTCCCCAAGAATATTGTTCATTTCAATCCATTTGGTTAACCTTCTATTGAGAACAAAGCTATATATTTTACTACAAATATTCAACAAAGAGATTCCACGGTAGTTATCTGGGCAATTCCTATCACCCTTCTTAAATAGTGGTTGCAAGATAGAGACTGACCAATCTTCCGGAAACAAACCCTCATCAAAAATTGTATTGAAAAATTTAACAAGGAAAGGCATAATGACTTGTCTACTGTACTTGTAAAACTCTCCAATAAGTTTATCTGGGCCAGCTGCCTTATTACTCTTTATTGATCGAATTGCAACTTCAATTTCGGTAACAGAAATAGGATGATTCAAGAAGTCACAGTCAGTATGTACGGGTTCTCTATCATAATATTCATCAAAATCCGAACTGGTGTTTAATTCAACAGGTAAGTCATTAAAAACACCTTTAAAGTGATTATACCACTGATCACTAGAAATCGACCCCTGACCTTGAGTTCTTGGCCTAATTGAACTAACAACTTCCCAGAATTTCTTTGAGTCGTTTATATTACTTTGTAACGATGCAATGATATTTTCATTATGTAGCTTCCTTTTCTGTCGTAACAATTCCTTATACTCTCTCCTTTTCTGGCCATAGGCAATTCTGTCATTATCGTTATTAGTTCTATGAAACTTGTTTATCTGTGTTCGTAATACTTTTCTGCTTTGTTTACATTCAAGGTCGAACCAAACATTTCTCATACCTATGCCAAATCTAATAGTTTTCATCATGCATTCACCAGCATACACAAAACATTCATTAAACTTGGACAAGGCTTGATTAATATTAACACCAACAAGGTCAGCAGCTTCACTAACTAATGATGAGACATGGTCAGAGTTCATACGTTCATAAAAAGCAGCTGAACTTTCTTCATCCCATTTGTACTTACTGACAGAAACAACTTGGTGAGCATCATTCTCAGTAACAGGTAAACAGTCAGCACTATTAGACAGTGAGAAAAACAAAACAACAACAGCATGCTTAGTTTCTATTAACGGTCTTACATTAAGGCACTGACAATAAGGAAGTAAGGAACTTGAGGCAATCATATAATCAATTACGCTAGAAATAAGAGAGAGAGAGAGAGAGAGAGAGAGAGAGAGAGAGAGAGAGAGAGAGAGCATCTATGCGTATGTATATGAACATTAGTGCTTCGTGGGATCACGCTTGCATCCTTTTTCATTTGTATTCAATACTACTGATGAAGAAGTCGTGTCTCAGACAACAAACAGTAACATCAAACTGGGCACGGCTGCGGGTTCCCTGAGGATCAGTGACTTCTGCCCAAGTGAAGTCTCTTTCAGGAGTCTGAGCCTCACAAACGTCACGTTCCTGCAGGTCAACACACCATGGTGCTGGGACTTTCACTCTCTGCATTCGAAGAGACAACAAACAGTTTTCTATGGCATGTGTAATTATATTAGCATATATTGTGAATTGCAAGTACATGCTCCAGTAGGTAAGTATATAATTGCTCATATCAAACATCTATCAAGGTGTGGTTCCCGAAACTGGATGGTTCGTATTGACAGATGTGGGGGATGGGATACGAAAATATTGTGTCGGGATCATGGATTTGATCAAATATATTTCAGTTCAGTTGCAAACTGTTTACGCATAACAACAGTCAATACTTATATCATCAGCATTGACATAAATGAAAACAAAAACATAAATTTAATCATCCAATACATCTCTGACTACGAAGGGTATGTTACGGTACCAAATCTTCCTAGAGCGGTGTGTATTAGGGAAGAACTAAAAGCACCCACTCCAAGTCCCATCATGATCAGTATTCAACAGACAAACCAACCTCTCAACTGTTCTAGAGAAGGTCTGTTAAAACTGACATACGGAAAACCGAGTAGTTGTGACCAAAATGTGTCGTATATCTGTACAGACTATTTTTCTTCAACTTCTGTCTTTGTCGCTTCATGTCTTCGGATTGCCATATGTTCCCGCCAATTTTTCTATCTGAAAATACACTTTAAGATGTTGTCTGTGGATGATCAACCCCACCTGTTACCCAATGGTTTGTTCAACTGCTCAGTGATGCACTATCCCAAATTCAAAAGTCACCTGCACTGCGATCAGATGCCAGAATGTGAGGACGGACGTGACGAAACAGGACAGTGTCCCTTCAGCAGTCCTGGATGTCAGGGCCTGGTGGCTTCACGTAACAAATGTTTTAAGTTAATCCATTCAGAACCATTCACTCCTGTGTTATTATTCCCTTATCTTTGCCAAGTGAATGGGGGAATACTGGCTTCGCTAAAAACCAAACAGGAAAAACAAGACTCGTTTCATATTTTCAACAAGTTTTACACTCTCGATCATCTGACTTTAAGTTACACGTCAGGATGGGATGATGTCCACTTTATGTACAGTAAACTTGGTGTGTGGTCTGACAGGACGTTGGTCTATCAAATGAATCATCTTACAGGATTATCACACCACACTCTATCTAGATCTGTCAAATCCTTGACGTTCGATACCCTGCGATTTGATGGCATATTCTGGAGCATCGGCAAACTGAGATCTCCAAGGGCATTGTGTGAAATAAAATTGAAATCCTCACGAGTTCGTCCTTCACGAGTTACGTCGGTTCCTTTGCATTCACGTGAACCCTGTACCCTAATTACTCTGCAGAACTTATTTACCTGTGCCTCTAATCATTCTACACACACGTTTTTGTCTTGTGATCCCAACAGTGATTGTGGGAAATCAGCCTATCCACTGTTGTGTGCCTATCTTAACTTCACTAACCAAATGTTTATTGATATTGTTCGCCAGGAGAAACGTGCGTTCCCCTTCTACGCCTTGTTTAAATGTGACGAAGGGATCATCACAGTACAATACACGTTGGTGTGTGACTTCCATCAGGACTGTACAGACAACAGTGATGAGTCATTTTGTAAATACCCGTCACATGATGGTTATGTATGTTCTAATGGCCAACATGTATTACACAGCCAACGATGTAACGAATACTCAGACTGTGCTGACGATTCAGACGAAAAGAACTGCACAGAAGACATGATTAATCCATGCCAGTACTGTGTTCAGGTGAGAAAGGATAGCAACAACCCTCGCCTTTACATTGACCTAGACGGCACTGGCTTCTTTATTCACCAGATTCTGACTCCTGACGCTTTTTGTCCTGACAGCCATTATCATTGCACGACTGATTCATTCAACTGTCTTCCTGTCTACACTCGATGCAACGGGTTTTCAGATTGTATTTATGGAGAGGATGAACAAGACTGTGAAACACGAACTTGTGCTGGCTTGTACCAATGTCGGGCTTCCAAAGTCTGTGTCCATGGTGATCATCTTTGTGATGGCTGGGGTCAGTGTCCTCAGCGAGATGATGAACTGCTATGTGATTTCACCTGTCCTGAAGGTTGTCTGTGTCAAGGTTATTCCTTCCTCTGCAGTAATGCATTTCCTACTGCATTCTTCCCACAGCTTCGGTATGTCGATGCCGCAGGATCTGGAATGTTTCTGAGGGATTTTGTTCAAAACGTTTATCTTGTTCATCTGAGTTTATCGCGCTGTATGCTTACTAACATATCAAACATAACGCTTTCCAATTTGCTGTCTCTTAATCTCGCTAATAATCGTATAAAAACCATAGACATGACTGTTTTTCTTTATTTTCAAAATCTACAAAATTTACTGCTACGAAACAACCCTATCTGTTATGTGAACTTTGTTTTTTCAAAGAAAATCCATTATGAACTTAGAAGAATTGATATGTCACATACACAAATTAAAGTTCTAAATGGAGTATTATCTGTGTATGTACCCCGCGTGAAGCATATGAATTATTCTTTTTCCGCAGTGGAAGCCATTGGGTTGATGGGTTTCAAAAACGCCCCGAAACTGGTTGAACTGGATGTACGAGGTAATCAAGTGATAACATTTTCTTTCGATTTATGGTCCCGATCAAATAAATTAAACAAAATATTGACATCAAATTACAGAATATGCTGTGGAGACTTACTCCCTGCACATTCCAGTAAATTGATATGTGTGACACCCCAAGTTACATTCCCTTCATGTGCAACCTTAATACCACATGAACCATACAGGATTTATTTTTTCTTGTTAAGCGTATTCGCAATTTTAGGGAATTTGTTCTGTTTTATAGTTTCTCCAGAGGCCAAAGGCGTTTTAAAGAACAATTTCGTAATGGGTATGGCCAATCTCCAATTTGCCAACGTTTGCATGGGAACTCATGTTGGCGTCACTCTGGTAGCAGACGAAGTTTTTCGAGGAAGATACATTCAACGTGAAAAGGCATGGACGAACAGTATGGCTGCAAAGTGGCAGCTTTTCTTTCCTTTCTGTCCAATGAAGTGTCGATTTTGATAATCTGGTTCACTGTTTTGGATCATGTAATGGTCCTTTGGTTCTTCAAAGCACGGTGGAAGTTCGACTCAAGACATATAGCTGCAATAGCTATATCAATCTGGTTTGTTGGGACATTCTTGTCGGTGATACCATTTCTTCCAGGGCTGTCATACTGGGGACTTCGTGGTCAGTCTGGTCTGTGTCGTTTGGCTTTATTTGATCATACCTACTCCATCGAGGGATTCAGGTGGTTCACAGCTATTGTAGTGATGAACTTTGTGTTGTGTTTCACGATTGTTACTGGTCAAATTGCTATATATCGAGTAACACCAAAGTACAGAATACAGCTCGATGTGGTGAAAAGATCATACCATGCATCAGTTCATTTGATAGGAAAACTGGCAGTAACAGATGCTGTTTGCTGGTTCTCCTTTGGACTGGCTACACTAATGGCGGCACATGGTGTAGATCTTTTCAACCAGATTCATGATGCACTGGTTGTGATCATGTTGCCTCTCAACTCTGCCCTCAACCCACTTATCTATCTGTGGAGTGTGGCCAGAGAACGACGAGCTCAAGCCACAGAAAGCAAACTACTACACGTTTTAAGATTAAGAGTTGCTCAACCACAAACAGGAACAAAAATATGTCCAGAGAATCAGTAAATACTGCATATCAGAAAGTTCTCTTTTTGTGGTGTGATGGTGGTCATGGTGGTGGTGGTGGTGGTGATTGTTTGCCATCATATCTGCCACTCTGACCTGTCACCAGATGCGTATACTCATATAATACGTTCAAATGAATGTTATAGTCTTCAAAAGTAAGTCATGTGTGACCTGTATGTTAAAACTCTTTTTTTCAACATTCTCAAAAATCGTGCCAGTCCTGTTTCTACGTCAGGTGTTGTTGTTGTTGTTTACACTCTGTCACCAGCTCAGTGTCCTGTTTGCACCATAATTCCACCTTCAATTCGACAAGCTAGGGACATAACACGTGGAGGGTTTTCCCACCATGTTACCATATTAAAAAAGTGTTTTCACACAAGTTTATGGCACATCACTCCTTTGCTCCATCAATGGCTAACTATACAGCGGATCGACGGAGAGTGTTTTCACAAATACATTTGACACAACCCTGTTCCCCCGCTGTGTCTAACAGTCCACTCTAAAAGATTGCATTGAATTTTCACATTTGGTTTGGATGACAATGATGATGATGATGATGCTGATGATGATGGTGACGATGACGACGACGACGACGACAATAATGATAGTAATGATGATGATAATGATGATAAATTTACCGTTGGTTTCATCACTGCTTTGCCATTGATGTTGATTAATGGCTATTTTAAATCCAATGTTTAACTATATTATAGCTTTGGTCTTTTAAACAACACACACACACCACACACACACACACACACACACACACACACACACACACCAATTTTGTGTACTGCCAGGGTATTACACTCATGTCAATATGCATATATCAGATGTGGGTTTGAAAGTACTAATGTGGATGATAAGTTAAGTGTGGAGGGTTTTTTTTTTTTTAATAAAAGTGTCTAATATCATCTGGTGATGAAAAGACATTAAATAAACCACTGAACTGAACTGAACACACACACCCACACACACACACACACACACACACACACTTGCAGGACTACCCCTACTTGCTGAACAAGGTCAGCATGTACTGACAAACATAGCTAGCTCAAGCCTAGCTACCTACCACTAACTCAGCACTGGACTACTGGCATCACACAGTCACCACTGCACAGCTTCATCTACCCTCCAGCAGAGACAAACATAACACACTGACTATGCACCAGCCCTATGGCTGGGTTAAACAATCATCATCACGCTGACTATGCACCAGCCCGACGGCTGGGTTAAACAATAATCTTCATGCTGACTAGGCACAATCCCTACAGCTGGGTTTAAACAATAATTTTTTTTCCCACACAAGTCTCTCCAGGCTGTTACATGCTGTACCATTGGCCACAGCACACCTGACTGCCAAACAGCTCACTCCCAACCAGTATGCTCTGTGCACGTGCAAAGCGAACGCATCTCAAGCCACACAAAAGAGAGAGAGAGAGAGAGAGAGAGAGAGAGAGAGCCAGCCAATGACCTGATCACAACTCTCCCGGTGTGACCCCCCCCCCCTCCCCCTTTCTCCAAACAGACACGCCATACTAACTCTCAAGCTGTTAGCTTTTCACCAGTCCTGTGCCAGTCTGTAGGTATGTTGTGAGTTATCATGCCCTCCGCAGTGTGGCAACGGCATAACGCAGTTTGGATAAATCATGAACTCTCAGATCTTGGAGGTCTTCAACCTTTAACTCTGATGGCAGGAGTTGTGTCATCCGCCCCAGGAGAAGTCACACTTGCGGGCACAGAGGACACGTGAGGGGGGTGTCACGAATGCTGGCGTTCTTTTGTAGTGGTGTGGGTGGCAAAGGAAATACCAGTCCCGTCCATGAGCGTCACGTCACAATCAGACAGCACGGGAAAGGAGGCTTCGTCATTGGTGATGTAAGAATGAATGGGGAAGGAAACATGGGGGTGAAGTGTCGACGCCACATTATGACGTCAAAATTTTTACGGGTCGTTTTTCAGCCAAGTCATGTCCTGCTGTGTTGGCAGGCGGTCTGTTTCAGAAACCGTTACAGTCATGTCAACGTCTGTCACCATGAAGCAAACCAGACAGATGTAAGGAGAGAGAGAGAGAGAGTTAATGGGGTAGAAGGTGGCATGTGTGTATGTGTGTGTGAAAGAGTGTGTGTGCATGTTAATGAGGGGGTGTGTGTGTGTGTGTGTGTGTGTGTGTGTGTGTGTGTGTGTGTGTGTGTGACATGCACCGTGTGTATGTGTGTGTGAACGTCAGTGCGTAAATGTGTGTCTAGTGTGATTTTTTGCATGTGAGACTCTGTCTCTGTCTCTGTCTATCTCTCTCTCTGTCTCTGTGTGTGTGTTTTGTGTGTGTTGTGTGTGTGTGTGTGTGTGTGTGTGTGTGTTGTCTGTCTGTCTGTCTGTCTGTCTGTCTGTGTCTATGTCTCTGAATGAGGGAGACAGGGCGACAGTGAGATTCGAACTGATGTACAACTAACCCCATACTATAGTCTGAGGAAAGTGAGTCATGGGTGTGCTCATATCCACAACTATCCCACCTCAAAATATATTGTGAGTAGAAAAAGAAAAACATCTGCTTACGCCTGAACTGTAGAGACAACTACGTGCTCCATTTTAAAGAAACAACTCGGTCCTGTATGCCAGAGTGTTCTGAAAGTGTTTAACTTCATATGCTAAATGGTGATAGAGGCGGTTAGCTGTCAGGTGTACACTATGTCTAGCACTATGGAACGTGAAAAACCCAACCTTCTCCTTCCGCCGCCTTAACTATCTCTGAACTGAATGAGGAACCCACTTTGCCACTGACTGGACAGACAGGGTTTTCAGTCTGTGTACACATTGTTCTGTGCATTGTTTGGACTTGTATACTTCTTTGGTTGTTTTGCTGTTGTTGTTTTTTTTTTGTTTTGTGTGTGTGTGTGTGTGTGTGTGTGTGTGTGGTGTGTGTGTGTGTGTGTGTGTGTGTGTGTTGCTTTCTCTTTTCTTTTTTGTTTGTTTTTGTTTGTTTGTTGTTGGTTTTTTTGTTTCGTCTAATCATCAATCCTGCCGCCATTAACACTCACAGTGATAGGGATGACGCCATATATGAAAGTGTAGTCTGATGCATTTTCATAATCGTTGATGAACGTGTGCCATTTATCCCCAATACCTGTGCTGCAACTGACACACTCCATCTTCAACAGGTCGGATCAAGTTTTCTGTGTGTGTGTGGGGGGGGGGGGGGGGGGGGAGCTTCTCTCGTTGATCAAAACTAAAAGTCCTACCCTGTGAGCACATGGTGATGGTTTGTTCACAGGTGTGATCTTCCCCAGGGCTGAGAGTTTATACCGTGCTCTTGATCACATGATGTTCCCATCATAGGCTGTATGGGGTGTTTCAGTGGAGATAACTGTGCTACCAGTTATCCCACTCCATCCTGCTAGGAACATCGCCAGACTGCTTATTCAAACCTGACTTATATCGCAGCTAACCCACATATCTGGGGGCGTCCCTTATCCGCCACCTGGAGACCCGCCTGATTGGGGGTAGTCGCTCCTGCTCCAGGGTACTCGTATTCAGAGGCTTGAGTCGAACACTCTATTTGATTTTGAGCCTCTCGTGGTTGTTCCAGCTCCCTGCTTCATCGTGGAGGAGCATCTGTGGACGTGCAGACTCCCGAGGTTCAATGCAAAAGAGCATACTGATCACACATAGGGGGATCATGTTACATGAACTTTAAAAAAAAGGAATTCTACTTAATTTGGCCAGCAGCCATGGTGAAGTGGTTAGCGTTGCGGACTCCCAACTTTGAGGTCGTGGGTTCGATTCCCATTAGATCCATGTGGGATTTTTCTGCCTGACCGGCTCCTAACCAGAGTTGAGTTTTCTACGGGCTCATTTGGGATGACTGGGACCACACAGTCGAGTTTCATCCACCAAATGGATGCATCTCTGAATTTGTTGCTCCAATTTCCTGAACAACATTGCAGGTGTCTGAATATCTCAGGCCTGGTTGACGCCGGGAGAATTATGAAAGTAAGCGTAGAGTACTTCCCTGTCATGCACTTTCAGACCAGAATGGAAATCCGTAGCATCATCTTAATCATCCTCATTTTCATTGATCAGCATTTTTAAAAAAAGTCACAAATTCTGTAGCCCTTCACACCCTGCTCTCACGGTGACCTCAGTTTTGATGTTTTCTCTGCGTGTATGGCGTTGGTTTGATTCCGTCGATGTTATAGGTATTGGCAACGTCATGCAGGCTGTCGTTGGACAGATGCAGTGGCGCCCTCTGGAGGAAGATCTCACTCATGCTGGCTCAACGACTAAGCAATTATAGTCGTCAATAGGTGGCTTAGTAGGTGGTGTCCTGCATATGTTGGATCAGAACAGGCGCCACTGAAGTCCACCAAAGTGACTCGGCAGCAGTGCAGTGTCTCTTCCGATGGGTTGCCTCTTGACGACCCGACATTCCCTGCTGTCTATGGATAGCCAGTGCTGGGGCTGTGGTGGGCTATGGCTGTATAGCAGGCTCGGAATGAGCAGTGTGGGTGCAGAAGATGGGACAGCAAAAAACAAAAAAAAACAAGGAGAAGAAGAAGAAGAAAAGAAAAGAAAGAAAGAAAAAAAAGGGGGGAAAAAAAGTTCTATCCAATTTTGATTGATATGTTTCTGAAAGAACGAAACCATTTTGTACAGCAAACAGAAATGCAGGCCTATGCTCAACGAAACATGACACTCTTGCTGGTTCTGAGAGCGCCCCCCCCCTCCCTCCCCCCCCCCCCCACACACACACACACACACTGCCACCAGTTTTGCATCGTGCTGGGGGAATGGGTACCGCAAACAGCATTTACTTGGGAGCTATGGGCGCGTGGCTGTGTCACCAGTGCAGCAAACAGTTATCTTCTTTTTTACTACTTACCATTTGTAAAAAAAAAAGAAAAAAAAACGTTAATGGTTAACACCAAACTAAGGACGGAACCTACCATTACACAAGAATCACCAGAAAGACATCACATCGGTATGGACACCGAAAATGAGGGGGGAAAAAATGAGAAAAAAAATGTGTTCGAAGTCGCGACGTCTGAAATGCTGACTGAGTACATTTATGGACATCCATCGCCCTTCCCGGATACGAGGCTTGTCAGGGCGAGCGTTTATGACCCCTCAACACTAAGAATACCTTTTTTAAGGGTTCTAAAAATACTTTGTCTTGCTTGCACCTCGGGGATCTTCGGGTGCAAGCTTTGAGACTTAAAACTGGATCCTCTCAAAACAATGGTCGGCGTTGCAAAAGAGGTGGGAGAAGAAGAAAGGTAGATAAGAATACACCAAAAGCTGAAAGACTTACCTAGAAATATTTCAGGATTTGTGCTTGTGTGTGTGTGTGTGTGTGTTGGTGTGTGTGTGTGTGTGTGTGTGGTGGTGTGTGTGTGTGTGTGTGCAGTGCGCGTGCGTCGCGTGCAAGGTTGTGTATGTGTGTGTGCGTGCACGCGGCCGTGTGTGTGTGTGTGTGTGGTGTGTGTGTGGGGTGTGTGTGTGTGTGTATGTGTGTGTGTGCGTGCGTGCGTGTGTGCGTGCGTGCGTGCGTGTGTGTGTGTGTGCGTGCGTGCGTGCTGCGTGCGTGCGTGGTGTGTGTGTGTGTGTGTGTGTGTGTGTGCGCGTGTGTGTATGTGAGCTGTGTGTGTGTGCGTGCGTGGTGGTGTGTGTGTGTGTGTGTGTGTGTGTGTGTGTTGTTGTTGTTGTTGTTGTTGCTGTTGTTGTTTGTTGTGTTGTGTGTGCTGTCGTTGTGTTGTGGTGGTGGTGATGGATGTTGGTGGTGGGGGTGGTTACTATGTCATCTTCTGAATATTCGTTTCCACACACACACACACACACCACACACCACACACACACACACACAACACACACACACACAAGATAGACAGACAGACAAACAGACAGATAGGTAGATAGAAAGTGAAAGAGCAAGAGAGAGAGGGAGATGATTAGACAGACAGACAGACAGACAGACAGACAGACAGACAGACAGGCAGACAAACAGATAAATGGAAAGATGGTCTAGCTTCGACCAAAATTCTGATAATTTATGATATTGATAAATCAATCAATCAACTGCATATGAAATATTTGACGTGATAATGTTATTACCTAAATCCAATGTTTTGAAATACAGAACAACGCAAGACACATGCTTATCAACTTTCAAGAAACTTGTGAAGTACAGGCATACAGCTGAAAAAGTCGTAGATGGAACATCACAAACTGTGAACACGTTTGGATTCCATGAGGCGTTCGTTATGCACTACAAATTGTAATGAGATGAAAATTAGATCTTTCCAGTTGTGTGTGTGTGTGTGTGTGTGTGTGTGTGTGTGTGTGTGTGTGTGTGTGTGTGTGTGTGTGTCTGTGTGTGTCTGTGTGTGTCTGTGTGTGTCTGTGTATGTGTGCGACAACTCTTTAATTGATGTTATATAATATGTACTTTTCAGGCCATATTTTGCAATAGTATTTGTGTTACTTTAATCATATTAATGTTTAACTAATGGATCTTAGGTGTGTGAGTAGGTATGTGATATTTGGGATTTAAAATGGAAACTGAGAGGATCTCGAAATTTTCATATTTGGTGGGAGGAGAGAGAGAGAGAGAGAGAGAGAGAGAGAGAGAGAGGAGAGAGAGAGAGAGGGTGGATGGGGAGAGAGGGAGGGAGAATTAAAGCGTGGGAAAGTAGAGTTTAGCACAGAAGTAGACGGTGGAGGGGAGGGGAGTAGAAAATGAGCAAAGAAGTAGGAAGACATCGTAGTGATAGACTAAATACATGAAAGAGGGGTTGAGGGAGACGTGGAGTGGATGCAAAAGGTTATGCGTTATAGTACCACGCTAAAATGATATACTGAATTTGAATTGGTAGAGTGATGTAAAATTGTGCACTTCTGACACATTTTGTCACATGTGTTACGATCGCTAAGCTGGACGTTCCACCAACCTTAACCCTCTTAACTACTTTCCCTGGACAGAACGCACAAAACAAAAATTAACACTTCCAAACACTTTTTTTTGCGCACACATCTCTTAAAACAAGGGGGAAGCAAAAATAACAACGCATGAACAACCTTGTCAGCACCATAGCCAATGGGAAACAACTCACAACCACTGCCATCGGCTCCCCTTTACAGTATACCGAAGGTGCGACTACCCCAAGAAATTTTGGGTATGGCTTCCCTGCCACTAACAGAAACTCTCAGGTCTGGCATCGCATCAGGGAGGCGAGGCCAGCCACTGAGTGCAAAGGTTAGGGACCTAGAGTGTCGATGCAACAGCGAATGACACAGTAACACCAGGGCAGTACCACAACCTGTGCAAGAATCGGCTAGAGGGGCCAGGTCCGGCCCCCTATGAATGAGTTTGAATCTCTCAACTACTGGAACTCAGGTGCATGACATTTGCTGTGGTGGGATTCTAGAAAGTGGCAAAACAAGAGAGACGACTGACGGACACTAAATGACCCTTTCCTCCTGTATTCTCCTCTAACTGGCTAGACTGACTACATTCACTTCACGCACACCAAATTTATTTACGGCTGAACATTTCATAATTGCATCAACACAGTGACATCATTAAAATACACCAGTAAACTAAGATTTGCATGTATAAACAAAACAATGACTTACTGGACTTAGTCTTCTGAATTCCCTGGGGAACAAAGGGCCGCAACCACACTCTTCCAGCGGACACGGTTTCGGGAGATCCTCTTCAGCTCGGCCCACGTCATTCCGGCGACCTTCACTTCTGTGTCGGTACTCCTTCGCCATGTCTGTCTTGGTCTTCCCACTTTTCTTTTGCCCTGAGGGTTCCATTCAAGGGCTTGTCTTGCGGTGTTGGATGGAAACTTTCTGAGGGTGTGGCCAATCCATCCCCACTTCCGTTTTCTGATTTCTGATTCTATTGGAACTTGTTTGGTCTTGTTCGACAGTTCTGTGTTGGCAATAACATCTGGCCATCTGATGTTCACAATGTTTCGCAGACACCTGTTGATAAATGTTTGGAGTTTGTGGGTGTTTGTCTTTGTTGTTCGCCACGTTTCAGAACCATACAGAAGGACAGATTTCACATTTGAGTTGAAGATTCTGATCTTGTTGTGGAGTGAGAGGGCAGAGGAATTCCAGATACGCCGTAGCGTAATAAAGATGTGCCTGGCTTCATTGATGCAGCTCTTGATATCATCATCTGCACCTCCATCTTTGCTGACCACACTGCCGAGGTAGACAAACTTGTCAACTTCAATGATGTCTTCCTGTTGTAGTCGTAGTGGGTCTCGTTGCTGGTTGTTGACTGTCATGGCTTCTGTTTTCTTTGTGTTGATTTGGAGGCCCATCTTTCCTGCTTCTTCTGCTACCGGCACAGCTTCTCTTGTGTGTCTTGCTGTTTGTGGGAGAGAAGGCTGATGTCGTCAGCGAAGTCCAGGTCTTCCAGCTGCTTGGTGAAAGTCCACTGGATTACTGTCCTCTTGCCGTCTGTAGGCTGCCGCATTATCCAGTCAACGACCATCAGGAAAATTGTTGGCGATAGTAGACACCCCTGACAGACGCCGGTTTGTACAGTGAAAGGCTTCGTTAGCTTCCCGTCGTGGACGACCTGGCATGTGGCATCCTCGTAGAGTTGCTGGATGATGGCAACAAACTTGGGTGGGAAGTCGAAGTGGTGCATGAGTTTCCAGCTGCTATCTCTGTCGACGCTGTCAAACGCGCCATTTTCTGCCTATGGTAATGTGGTCGATTTGGTTCTGGGTCTTCCCATCAGGTGAATTCCAAGTCATTTTGTGAATGTTTTTGTCTGCAGCAGCAACGACCTTTGGCTTGACGATCAGCCTGTGGAAGACAGAAGTGATGCTCCAACCAGCACCCGGCCTCTCTCCTCCAGAACCAAAGATCGTGATCGAGGACAGACCCTGAACAATGTTGACAGCTTCACCTACTTGGGGAGCTGCTTGTCTTCACCGTGTGGCTTGGATAAAGAAGTGTCGAACAGACTGGCAAAAGCAGGAGCTTTCTTCAGCAGGCTTTGGAACAGAGTGTGGTGAGAGCGTGGCATCACTCTAAGTACCAAGCTGGCAGTCTACAGAGCAGTCGTTGTCACCTCACTGCTCTAAAAGTAAAAAAGTAGAGCACTGGTCAGCCGTTCAGAGGGGAGACACCAGGCAGACATAGCTGCTCAGGAGGTAGCCAGGCCTACTGGCTGTTGAAGGAGAAGGCTCTAAGGGAGGAATGGCGAGTCCTGGCCTGGAAGAAGACTGCCACGCCACAGGAGGAGAAAGAAGGACAGCTCACCCACTCCCTCCAGAGCAGCTGGACTGGTACCTTAGAAAACAAATCCCTACAAAGTGAACAGCACGATAAATAACTCAATCTACCAACTATTCAACATTGAAAGTATTGATAGATTAGTAAGAGTAGAATCAAAACGACCAAACCCGTATAACTCAGCAAAAACATACACACATACCGAACTGAGCACCTCCAAAAGCAACCACAATATTACAAAGTCTGAACATTTTTATCTAAAATGTTTTTTTTTTTAATAGCACTATCAGTTAACTACGATTGTCTAACACCAAATCAACATGTTTAGAAAAAAAATGTTCTTACCCTCTGGAGGGATTTAACTTTCAATACCCGACCAACAATCGGGGACAGAGAGTGTACGGAGCAAGTGGGACTGACTCCAAAGCCATATTCAATCTGTGCAAATTTAGCGGTCGAGAGAACGCGTATATGCCGGCTCTAGCTCAATCGCCCCTCATTAAAATTCGGGGCGCTCGCTCTAGAACCGGCATATACGCGTTCTCTTATAAGCAAGCCCTTCAACAATGAATAAAACGGCTAATAGGATGCTCAGGCTCTCCACTTTCTAGGTGTGCCCGTTAGGGCACATACACAAAAGCTTCAAGCCGTATAATCCATCACACGTTCTCTTTCAATAACTCAACAAATAATGGCAGCATTGTTGGACTATTCTTGGACACTCTGATGGGCAGAAGGTTGGTTTCCTCAGACCATGTGTATACGTCAACAGTTATTGGCTTGTTCTGTTCTTCAAACTGATCAATTTTGTCTAAGCTAACAGGAAAGGATATTCCACTGAAGTTAAGTTCATTGATGTAAGGTTGATAGTAGACACTCTCTCTGCGTTTTTAGAAACGTGATGCAGCCTAGCAAGAACACACCACATAAAACATTTGTTGTCTGTATTCTTTATGTTTAGAACTGCTCTTTTTGAAACCAATGCTGGAGGTAGCGGAATGTATGAATTACCTACGATTGTGTGTACTTAGCCTGTTTTAATCTGATCTCTAAGACTTTACCCTCTGACCAACCAGAGCCTCTCATTTTAGCTTCCTCAGAGGCTACATTAAAGTGTGTAAGCAGTTGGTCTGCCCAATTAGGCGATAGGTCACTATAAGAAAGTATACTCTGCTGTTTAGTTGAGACCCAGACTTCTAGATTTTCATGATGTATTGTTGTATAATCGATTAAATCAGCTAATCTTACTTTCACTGGTGGTTCTATTGTTAGTTTACTTGGCACTTGAGAAATAGCATGTAGAACGCTTGCCTGTACGTTTGTTGGTAAAATAACTTCTAAATCGATCTCATTTAGTGCTCTCGGCAAACGCACTTCCTTGTCCAAATCATTCAACATTTCTTCAAGACTTTCATATATCTTATCTTCCATGTTGAGTTTCTTTTCTAACTCAAAATATTTATTTAAATTTTTTTTAAAAATACATCGACATCGCCACCAGTGGTGTCTCCAAAGGCGTCTTAGTCAGAATCAATATCAACGGTCTTTTTGTGCTTGGACTCATAAACTAAAGAATAAACGCCCTTTGGTGTTGTTAATGTGAGCTGTTTAGAACAGAGTTTAATGTCTCGTTTACTTTTTTTAAATATTCCTTTTTTTATCTGATCGGTGTCTGGCTGTTGAGAAAAAGTTACCCTTGCCTTTCATTGAAGATCAAACTTTTGTCTTTTGTAGTCCTCAAAATCAGCCGGTAAACGACTAAATTCTTCATCCGTTATGTTTGAGTCAACTATTGCTTTATTTATTATCAGTTTGAACGAACTAAGTTTAGCTGTTATTAGTTGAACCATAGCTGTGTGCTTTTGGAGTTTAGTTTTTATTTTTTTGCTGGCAGCACTTACAGCTAATGAGCACAGGCCAAGAGTTAAAGACAAACCGCCTAGAGGTATAGCTACCGGTGCACCTACGCCTGTTGCTAAGAGACCTACACTTGTTCCTGCTGATAAAGCACTAAAAGTCGATGTTCCAGTATTAACATATGTGACAGCATTAAAGACAGCAGAATACCCTCGTTTGGTTTTGCTGTATTTTGAAAGGTCTTGCTCTAGTTCTTGTTGCATTTGTGTAATGTTGGTTAATCTGAAGGTTTTTATGTTGCCAACTATCTCTTCTTTTGGCGTCTCTGTCGCTGTAGGAGACCCTGTTTCTGTAGGCACTTTTGGATAAACCTGAACAGACATGCTTTTTTAAAAATAAAAAATAATTTAGTATTGTACATCTTTTAATCTGTTATCTTGAATATTCAGCTGCGCATCATATATTAAAAACAAATATACATTAACTGGTTTATCACTCTCTTTTTCTTTATCAATTTGAATGGTTATTCCGTCTTTAACAGTTCTCCCACTTCCATGCAGCTGATTATCCTCTGTCGACCTTAGGTCAGTCCATAAACCGTATTTCGTTGTTAAATAATAATCAAGTCTAACATCATGAAGGTGTAGATCTTTAGACACAAGGTCTACTGTTGGACTTCTAGACCTCCCACCTCCGAACAATTTTCTTATTTCGTCAAAATGCTGATGAGGTTTAAGCCCGCTACCGTAGACTTGGTTAGGACTACCCTCAATTGAACATTGTACTTTCATTATTTTAGGATTAATAAACTTTTCAGTTTGTCTTTTAAATGGTTCTTCATCTTCACACAGCAATAAAATACCTTTAAGTGATCTTGCTGTGGCGCTAAAACTAAAATTCCATATAGTGTCTGCCCTGCTTTTAATATATTTAGAATGATGAATCACTCTATCGTAATATATTGCTAATTTTTACTGATATTGTTGCTCGATCAGCCTTGCTAAGTTGGGGTTACTAACAATGTCAAACTCTAACGAGATGTCAGAAATGCTGTACTTTGCTTCAGTGTCTGTAGATTTAACAACCCCTTTGTATTCATTAAAAGTTAGTTCATATGACAATCTGTCTTTTAATGCTCCTTGAAAGTATGGTGCATGCGCTTTTAACAACTCAAAATCTAAGGGTATGGAAAAGCGATTTCCGTACGCATAACTTACAGCTTCAGGCCTGTTACTATCTTTAGCATCTGCGGCGCCTATTCTGTGTTTTAGTGCATCATTATTTTCGATTCCTTGAAACGCAAGATCGGCCCTTTCATTCGCGGTTAGCCATAGATCAGAATAGATTAAAAATATGTCTGCATTGTGTAAAGAAAATATTTCTTGCCCCTCAAGTTTTATAGAAATTTTCTTAACGATTGCCCGTCCCAGATTCTGTACAACTGTCCTGTTCGGGTCTGTTCCTGATGCGAGTTCTATTTTGAAAGTAAGTCGTGCAGATCCCGGTACAATCATTTCATCTGCTCCTAGGTCTGGAAATTTGACAGTAAGAATGTGATCTGAATCAATAGTTGATGGATTATTTGGAACAATAATATTCTGTTTATTTCCCTTCACACCAAAGGGCTCTTTCAGTCTTCTATGCGGGTTAAGAATTGAGCCATATGCTTGTGAAATTTTTTATAAAACAAAATAAAAAGTTAATTATTTTAAGAACATGGCGGGCATTGAAGATGAAGATTATGATGTTTTTGATCCTGGAGACGACATGAGTGAAATGACTCCTTTGGTACATCCATTGCGCCATGAATTAACAT
>JAMYXO010000343.1:47500-51525 GCA_033310375.1 Conus canariensis | reverse complement strand
AAAAAAAAACCCACTTAAACCTGTTTTTTGAGCGGAAAATGGCCTTTGATAGGACTGGGGAAAAGGTCCTAGAAATCGAAACCATGCCGGCATTTTAAAGGTGTTTCCATAAGGTATTGTGGTAAGCCTTTTTGAAAGATATCAAAACTACAGCTGTTCTTAGATGATCGACAATTCATTCCAAAGTCTGGCACCCGAGTAAGAAAGGGGAGGTCATGAAGAGATTAGTCCTAGGTCGTGGGGTGAAAATAGTACGTTTGCTACGAATATTGTTTACAATGAATTTTCTATGGAGATAAGACGGCGTAAATTATTTATAATTTTGTACATAAAAATTAGTTTTATAAAGCGGCATTTAAACCAAAGGGAGAATACTAAGTATTTAATCACTGGGTAGGAGAGACGATGATTTGAGCAGAATAAGTTTGAGAGAACGTCTGTATAAGCTCTCAAGTGGTCTTAAGGAGTTTTTACTTGCCAAATCCCAGCAAGTTGAAGCATAGTCTATGTCCGGTTGGATGTATGCATGGAAAAATATCTTTCGAGTATGCTCATCAAGAAAATGCTTTACTCTATTTAGCTGAAACACTTTCTTGGACAGTTTTTTACCAAAGTAAAAATATGTGGCTAGACCAAGATATGTTATTATCAAGAGTAAGACCTAGCAATTTGTGCGATTCGACTTCTTCCAATGCTTTGTCATAAATTTTAAGGCTTGGCAGGCTGGTTTTAATGTTTTGTCTTTTCTGTCTGGTGGTAACTAACATGAACTTTGACTTGAGAGGGTGAAGAGCCATATGATTTGCTAACTAATTTATCTAAATCTTTCTGCATGTTGCAGCACACTCTTTCCGGACTTTTATCTTTATTATAAAGGGTAGCATCATCAGCAAACAGTTCAGTAGACGACGTTACATGAAGTGGTAAATCGTTAACATAAATAGAAAACAGAATAGGACCTAAAATAGATCCTTGAGGAATACCATATTTCACCGTCATAAGAGGTGACATAATGGAATCTTGAAATACTGCTTGTCTTCTATTGTTCAAAAAAGATGACAGGAGGTTTACTGAGTCTGAGGTAAGTCCATATAAGATACATTTTCTAGATAAAAGATCATGATCAATGGTATCAAATGCTTTTGCAAAATCAACAAAGACAGCAGCAGTGAATAAATCATTGTTTATGTTCAAAAGCCATTCTTCTATTAAGTTTGTGAGCATGGTGTGGCAGGAATGACTGGCTCTAAATCCACTCTGATTGGGGTGAAATAGATCATATTTGGTGAAATGTGCCTGAAGATTACATTTAATGTGTTTTTCCAAAGGTTTGGACAGAACAGATAAAATAGAAATCGGTCTATAATTGGATGGGTCCGAAAGATCACCAGCCTTATGAATCGGCAGCACTTTGGCATCCTTAAATACTTGTGGATAACAACAATTTTCAAGACAGAGATTGTAAACATATGTAATGTGTTCCGAAATAATGGGTGCAGATATCTTCAAGATTTTGCTGTCAAGTCCATCCAAACCCCGTGAACGAGACTGTTTTAAAGATGATAGTTCTTTGAAAACTTCGTGCACACTAATGAATGGGAACTGAAGTTTTGTGTATATGATTTTTGAATCACAAAAATGTTTTTAACAACAACAGATCGTTTCGACTGTGAGTTGTCTGTCGTGACAACTCGTTGGGCAACAGTTGTGAAATGTTTGTTCAGCTTTTCGGCAGAGAGAATTATCACTACAAAGGGGCTGTTACTAAAGACTTTTTCCCTGATAGTTGGTGAATAGCTTTCCAAATTGATTTCGTATCACTTTTAGATTTAATCAAGTCATTAAAATACTTTTTTCGAGCGCGTCGTTTCATTGCGGTTACTTTGTTTCGCTGTTTCTTGAAGTTATCGTCTTTGCCAGTGTCTTGCAATAGTTTCTCGCGAGTCTGGATTTCGACATTAATTTCTGCATTCAACCATGGTGGTTTTTCTATGTATTTGACCCGCTTGGTTCTTAGGGGGCATGTTTATCAAAAACGGACATGAAAATTGTATACCATATTGATAATGCTTTATCCGGGTTTGTATGTTGGTAAACCTCTGTAAAGTTTGCCATGCTTAAGTCAGACAGGAACTCTTCCTCAGTAAAGTTTCTATAGGAGCGAAACGATATACATTTATGACCACATCTGGGAATTTTTATGCCTTCCTTTGACCAGGTTAAGCATACTGGGAAATGGTCGCTTAGGCCATGGACTGGAACAGAAGTTTCTATTATGTTACTGGGGCAAGTGACGTAAATGTGGTCTATTATTGTTTCAGACTGTGGCGTTTTCCTAGTAGGGGTGTTTATTAATTGCTTCAGGTTAATAATCCATAACATCTTTTCCATGTTTCGTGGGGCTTCAGTAAGTCAATATTGAAATCGCCTAGCAGGACAACTTCCGTAGAATAACTCAAAACATCTTCCATCATGAGTTCGAAACGCTGTGACCACTCTACCCTCTCTTCTGGGTTTCTGTATATGAAACCGGCCTAAAAACGGTTTAGTCCCTTTTAGGCGAATTTCAATCCAAATACTTTCAATATTGAATCTATTAAACATATTTAAGACCCTATAATTTACAGATTGATGAACATACGTTACCAAACCAGTTTCGAATTTCACGGCAGCATCTCTTCGGATTATATTGTAACCAGGAATCGAGAGTACACTGTCAGATATTACATTACTTAGTCGCGATTCAGAAAACCCAAAAAACATGAAAACAATCATTAGAATTAGACAAAATAGAAGGTAACTCTGATATTTTGTTTATCAACTGGCAAGCATTAAGATATCCTATCTTAAATCCAGGTTTACTTAGCCATTTGGTGGCATTGATATTGTCCATAATTAACAGCAGGACAATAGCAATTATAAATCAACGAGTAGGAATCAAAATGACGCACAAACAAACATGCAGTAGAGAAATCTCAAGCAAAAAATAGTACACTTAACTACGGAGAAAAGTAATCTAAAGTTCAATAATCAATATAATGCAAATATTTATAAAGAAAGCTTTCACACCAACAAGGCCACACAATTTCTTAGGAGAAGCACCACGATCCAATATCATCATTGCCCCCACCCGTGCAAGCAGGACCGTTCATACAAACAAACTTCAAATCTACTGACGACTTGAGTCCCTTCAACGATCGGAGACTACATAACAATAATAAATAAATAAAGAACAAATGGTCATACGAACATGAAAAAAACAACTTTAATTCACACATTACCAGCAAATTCCATTATGGGGCAGATCATATGAGCATTAGGTTTGATAAATGGGGTATTTGTCTACCAGGCTGGTATAGATCGCTGAAGACCACGCTGGTAGGCCATCAGTGGTGCCATGTTTAAATGGTTATGAGAGAGAGAGAGAGAGAGAGAGAGAGAGAGGAGGAGAGAGAGAGAAAAGAGAGAGAGAGAGAGAGAGAGAGAGAGAGAGAGAGAGAGAGGAGAGAGAGAGCTGACTGACTGACTGACTGGCTGACTTACAGAGTGCGTTGGTCAGAGTTCGTGAAGAAAGGGAATAGAAGAAATCGTCCTGTATAACTGCTGCATTTGATGACAATCAGGATTAATATAATGTACACACATTGTTCTGTGTGTGTGTGTGCGTGCGTGCGTGCGTGCGTGCGTGCGTGCGTGCGTGCGTGCGTGCGTGCGTGCGTGCGTGTGTGTGTGTGTGTGTGTGTGTGTGTGTGTGTGTGTGTGTGTGTGTGTGTGTGTGTGTGTGTGATGTGATAGGTTCATGGGCAGCATACTTTGTCACAGGCCTAAAACTGATCAGAAATGTTTACTTGAAGTTTGGAAATATCCATATGCAATGGCCAGATCTTGTAATGAAGATAAATGCATGAAAATGAAGTTGAAAATTTTAAAAAGTCAGAATCGAGTTGAAAATATCGCCGCACAGCGACTCGGAAAAATGCGCTGAAACCCTGAAACACGGTCAAAGGGAAGGAAGCAATGCCAAA
>JAMYXO010000343.1:27500-30000 GCA_033310375.1 Conus canariensis | reverse complement strand
GTTTATTCCTAACCGTAATCTTGTCAATGCTTTTCTAAACTTCGCGATTGTGATTGCGCGAAAGTATTCTTCAGTTTGGTGAATAGTTTTAAATGTATGGTATGTTGTAAATCGTTCACTATTCGCTATTTTGTTATGCCAGTTCTGTTTGTAACAATCTATGATTCTTTGTTTTAGTGTTATGATAAATCTTTGCTCGTTTTGTACGCCTTCATTCAACCAGACTTCAGAGAAGCCATACATATCCAAACAGCGTTTAATTTCCAGCGCCCAGTTCTGTGGTTTGTCAATTTCTGTTTTTTCTCTTTCATATGCTTGTCTAGGTATCCTGTCTGGAGTCATCTTCATTATTTTGAACCAATATCTGATTGCTTTTATTGAACTATCTATACTCATCGGATATCTTCCTAGTTCTCCGTATACTAAGTTGTTTGGCGTTTTTCTCCCTACCCCCATGTATCTTTTACATGCGAATAAATGTATATTTTCCACCGCTGATAACGAGTCAAACCCCATACTTCTGCTGCGTACAGTAGCAGTGACTTGACCTGTGTATCAAATAGCTTAAAAAATATATTTATATCTAAGTGTCCTAAACTATACATTGTTTTCGTTATTTCACCTATTTTCCCTTTCGCCCTTCCTGCATATTCTGAAAGTGAAATATCTACTGAGAGTTTAGTCGTTAGAGTAAAACCTAAATATTTGTAGCTATTTACTACCTCAATTTCTTCCCCTTTGTAATTCCATTTTTCTAGTCTGCCAAGGTATCCTCCTTTTCTAAAGACCATGATTTTTGTTTTTTGGAGATTAACCTTTAGTCCAATGCGGTCCGAGGCTTCCTGTAGGTTCTTAATTTGGTTTTGCAGACCTGCTGGTGTTCTTGATATTAAAGCTATGTCATCAGCGAATAGAAGTGAAAATATTTCTGCCTTTCCGGGTAAGAATTGATATCCGTGTCTTCCTTTAGCTGTGACATTGTCTGCAACTTCTGTAATTAGTAATGAAAAGATTAGGGGGGACAGTAAGCACCCTTGTTTCACTCCTGTGTGACATTCAAAGAATTCTGTTAGTTCAGTTCCATGTCTTACACATGCTTGTACTGTTTTATAGATAGCTTTTAGCATGTTAAGCATCTTCGTAGATATTTTGTGTTTCTGTAGGATTTCCCAGAGTTTTTCTCTATTTACTGTGTCAAACGCTTTCTGATAATCAATGAAGGCTACATACAATTTACTTCTCCTTCTGCCGTATAGGCAGTTACTTATCATGGATGTTAGTGTGAAGATATGATCTACTGTTGAAAAATCTTTCCTGAAGCCTGCCTGTTCTTTGCTAATTTTATTTTCTGCTTCTGCCCAATCATATAGTCTTCTATTGAGTATTGCTGTGTAGATCTTGCTTATGATGCATAATAAGGATATTCCTCTATAATTTCCTGGATTCTGTCTATCTCCTTTCTTGTGTAGTGGTATAATCACCGCCCTTGACCATTCTATGGGGAAGTAGCTATCTTGGTATAACTTGTTGAATAATTTCGTTAAGAATGGCACTATATTTTGTCCTATGGTTTTAAGAAATTCAGGAGGGATTTCATCAATACCTGGTGATTTGCCTTTTTTTAATTTTTCTGTAGCTGATCTTACTTCATTTTCGGTTATCTCTTCGTCTAATTCTTGTACTTGAATTTCGTTTAACACTTCTTCTTCTTCTTGTGGTCCTTCTTCTCTATCGTTTAGTATTTCTGTGTCATGTGGATTCAAAATGCTTTCGAAATGCGTTTTCCACTGAGTAATATTAATAGATGGTAATGTGTTCTTCTTCCTTCTAACACTTTTTATGGTGCTCCAGAACATTCGGCTGTCCTTGCGATTTTGTACTAGTGTGTCGTATGTTTGCTTTTTATACTGTTTTTTCTTTTCTCTAATTATTTCTTTGTATACTGCTCTTTTATTCCTGTAAGCCTCTCTCCTTACTTGATAAATGGTTGGGTTTTTATCCTTTTTCGTCCATGTCAGTCTACTGAGTGCTTGTTTTGCTTCTTTCTTTTTGATTTGACATTTTTTATCATACCAGCTGTTTGTAGTCTTACATTTTCCTCCTATACCTATTGTTCTGTACATGTCTTTCCCTGCCTCTTTTAATAGCTTATTAAATCTGTCTATACTCGTGTCTACATCTCTCTCTATTTCTTCTGTTATTTGCGCCATTGTTTGTTTTGCCTCTTCCGATTCTATGAACTGGACATACTGTTGTTTTGTGGGATCCCACTTTAGTTTCTTCACGTAAGATTTCTTGCCCTCGTTCTCTTGTGCGTTAGACAGTGTACTTTGTAATTCCATCATAATAGGCATATGCTGAGCTTCAACTCTCTCTACTATCTGACACTTATTCACATTTTCTAACAGTTCAACAGAACATATATAGTAATCTATAATACTGTTACCCCTTTCGGAATAAAACGTGTATGCATCGTCGAACTTTCCCATACAAAGACCAT